>VYXD01015595.1:2049991-2139529 GCA_013397195.1 Hylia prasina
GGAAGGAAGGAAGGAAGGAAGGAAGGAAGGAAGGAAGGAAGGAAGGAAGGAAGGAAAATGTCATGAAAAACTCATGGCAAATGAACTTTGCTGTAGTAGTCATTGGTCAAAAAAGAGGCTGAATTAAGGTGGCAGAAAACTGAATGTGACAGCTCTTGCAGTGAATAATAAACCTGTTACTTGAAGACTAAGGCTGAGATCCTGGCACTTAGTGAAGTTAGTGAAGCCTGGGTTTTTATTCTGGGTTAGAGAAGTGTTAATATCCAACCCTTCAGGTAAGTTTGTGCAGTAGATGTAAGTCAGGAAGATACTACCCTGAAATTATTGCCCTGAAAGATACAAGTGTTAGGAGTTATGCAATATATTATTATCTTAAATTTTTCTTGGGAATAGTCTTAGATGAGGATCTTCTTATGATTGCTGACCAGACTAAGAAGAAAAATCATCCTCTGATCCAAAGACTGAAAATGCAGTCACCCCTCCTAAAAAATCTGCAGGCACCATTCAAAGACTTTGTGACACAGTAGTGTTGACTTCAGTAAACCACTAACCTTACCCACCTGTCACCCTTGTTAGTAAGGAAGACTCTTACAGATGACTCTGAAGGAATAAAATGCAGCAGCTTTGCTGGTATCTAGTCTGGCTTCTCCCAAACATGAACATGGTCACAGCCCAGGAGAAAGCGGAGCATTGTGTGTTTGGAAATAACGGACCAATGATGATGAAGGCATCATCTGGCCCTTGACTATGCCTAAAACAATCAATACATTTACAAATGTGAACCAGTAAATGTGCAAAGAAAGTCAATGAGAAATACTGGCAGTAAAAACCCCCTTATTTAAAAAATACTTATATGTGATATACAACAGATTTGTTTAAATAGGTGAATATATTAATTAATAAGAAAGAGTCTTCAGTTTGGAAAGAAAGAGGAAGCTGAGTGGTTTGTAAGACCATCAGTTTCTTGAAGGAGACAAATCAGAAATTGCTCTTCAAATGTTCCTCATAACATAAGAACTTAAAAAATTACTTTGAAGCACATACAAACTCTCAAAAGGGAAATACATTTTAAATGATCCACAAGTAAATTGCAGATCTTACTGCCACAGAATGACTTGGCTCACAAAATACAAGTGAGCTCCAAAAGCAGTTAGATAAATTAATGGCAAAGCAATTCACCCAATCGGAACACCATGATGCAGATGTAGCCTCCTACTCAGAAAGTCCCTAAAGTGTGTGCAGTCAGAACTTAGGAGGCTGTACAAAAAGGAAGCATCTCTGAAAGCAGCCCTGATTATTTTCCTGATTAGCAGTTGGATAAAATCAGAGACATAATAATAGCGGCTAATTGTCTTTTGTAGCCATCTGTTGTGCTTTGGGCAGTTTTGGGTTAAGTTGTATCTTTTTTTTCCGGGAAAAATGTAGGTATGGTAGATGAAGCCAGGAAATGCGTAGCTGTAGTGGATTGTTGAGCAGTTTAGATTGGAACACCTTTCATACAAAAGGCCTTGAGGTACATCTGGCTTCAAAAACCTGCAGTGATTATGAGAGCCCTGAAAGAATTCTACATCAGGATTTGTATAAAACTTGGTCTTAGACTGTCTAAACAGGTGCATTGCTTTGGGTAGTGCCTCCATCCAGTACAAGGAACTGTATTGAAACGAGAATGGTTCAAAAAATGGCACTGATCCAGGGCTCACTGGATGAGCTATAATGTCCTCACTGGAGACCGTGTTCCCATGCGGAGGTACCAAGACTTGTGATGGCCGTTCTTAGTTCCCTGAAATGCAACAGCACTCAGGCTGTACTCAGTGGGCTCTGTGTAATGCAGCACACTGATTTACACTTCCTTGTCAGTCAAGGGAATATCTGTGTTGTGTAAATTATAAAATCAATTCCATGGATGGTCTTCACATGCCTCTTAGTCTGATGTGTCCCTTCCTACACTGGTGGAAACTGTCATATCAGTGCTGCTGTATTTGCTCCTGCCAAGTTGTGCATCATGCACAAACACACAAACACAGAAGACTTATCCTTCCAACACAAAGGAAAATTAAACTCTCTTCCCCCTCACTTTCACCATCCTTTATCCTTCCTCAGGAGGACTGAAAATCCCACTTCAATGATTTCTGCCTTTCTGTTATTAAAAAAAAAAAANAAAGAAGTTAAAATAAAAGCAGTTAAAAGTTTGTGTAAAGATAATAACCCAGCTGGCTTTCTGTTGACAACCCTAGATGGTGGAAATGATTTAGGTTTGGCAGCAAGATCCCTGTGGCTGCAGAGGTGCAGCAGTGGATTTCAAAATGGTTACTTTGTGCATCTGAGCTTTGAAAATGGCAAACTGGAAATGTTGGATTTAATGTTGGATTTAAGTCCCATAATAAAAAATAAATGTCCTAGTTAATTCCTAATTTTTACTTCATAATTCCTGCCCAGATCAAGTGACTTCTGCAGGCATTGTTTAGTAACAGAAATGTTTTAATTTCCGAATTATCAGTGTATTTTGGGACTGAAAAAATTATTGCTACTGTACAACACTGTTCCTCTGCAACAGACTGTCCAAATGAAAGATGGTTCTGGTCTGTCCTTTCACTGAATATATTTATGTACTTAATTATTGTTGTACATCTTGCCAAGCAGGAACTACTAGTTATTTAAAATGCTCATTTTCACTTTGTGGCATTGCTTCCTCTGTTTTTCTTTTGCTGGACACCAATTATTGTAAGTGGCATGATTAGAAATGTTTTAAAGTTTCAGAATGAAATGAAAACTTATATTCTTTAAAATATCTATCCCAAGTTTAAAAATACTTTTTCTTAACTCAAATACACTATATATCTGCAATTGTTTTATAATAAAAGAGGAATATGTTTTGTAATAAGAATTTACAGTATTTGACACTGCTGAAAAAGGAAGATTCCTATTTCTTGAGACTATGAAAATGTCACTAGTGGCAAGCTTGTTGATTTTATTGACTAGAACTGAATTTTTCAAGAACAGCATTTCTGAATCATATAGTTGTATAGAGATACATATTTGATATTTGACTGAATTTTTGGTTGCCATAGTGAAAGTTTTATAATTGTATATGTAATTGCTTTAACTATTGAATTGTCTACTGTAAAAAATTGTTTTCTTTATTTGGAATTAATTTGATACAGAACAATGCATGGGCATTTTTCCTTGGTGTTTTAAAATGACTGTTTTTAAGAAGTCCATTTGCTTGCCTAACGCAACACAGGAACATTGTGGGAAACTCTCATTATAAATTTTATCTAATGCATGTTTTTCTTAACCAAATAGTTGCAGCAGTAAAAATAATTGTGTTTGCCTCCTAACCAAGGTAGTAATATCACAGATATCTTGGATTTTGCATTCTCCCCAATGGTCTGGACTGTACAGCTCTTCTGAATTGCCTGGAGTGGTTGCTGAAGAATAAATTGTAGCCTGACTGAGTGATAAAGCTCCAGCAAAGCAACACAGATCCTTTCCAGGTTTAGTGCTTGGATCAAATAAGTGGTTTAATCAATTTACTGTGCAATGTATATGAATACAATTGTTTCATGAATATTGACAAAATCTTTTTAAACTTGCAGCAAGTAGTGGCAGCAATAAATGCAGGAATCATACCTTTAGGAAACACATCTGCTCAGATCAGTCACTGGGACTTGGGAAGTTCCTTCTTCTTTGCTGGCACTGTTATTACCACCATAGGTAGGACACAGCTTATTATCTTTTTATAATCGATGAGCTGAAACTTTTTTGATTTTCAGTGTGTGCTTATATTTGTTAAAGGTAAATCTTCCAAGTCTTCTGTTTTAAGTAGAGAGTTATTTCCTAGCTGCAGGGGCAGAAATAATAGCTGTCTGTAAAGGACCCCTAACTGAGTGATTTTTCTGTAGAAAAAAAGAATGTTGCTGTACATTTCTCTCAGGTGACTGGAAGAGGTTGTGGAAATATTTTCTGGGGAGAATTTGGTCAACTGTATAGTCACAAGTGTTAAATAGGGCATGATTTAAAGCACATGTGCATTAAACCATGACTGAGATGTGTGGAATTTAAAGCCTGTGTTCTCCCATTCTGTATTGTTATTTTATCTAAATTCTGAAACAGTCATTCTCCCTCTGAGCAGGTGTAAAAAGAAGCAGTATTTGGTATTTCAGTTTCTTCACTTTGACTACCATATTGTACACAGGGTATGGAGTTAAAAAATTTAATGTTGCTCATAGCTCACAAAAAGGCATTCACAAAGATAGATGGAAATTTGAAGATGAAATCATGAGAAAAAAAATGAGAATAATATATAAGGAATTGTAGCATCTTTGTAATAATTACCACTACATAATATTTACATTATAGTGGAAGAGGATGCTCTTTTCAAGTGTCGTCTGGACCCTTTTTAGAAGTGTAGAAGTGCATAAGTACTACATTTTTTGTGTGTTTGAGTATAAACATGTCTACATTTATATGTATAAATAGTGTGCCTATGTGACATTTTTCCGCAGCTAAAGTAACTGAAACACAGGTTTAGTGAAAACAGAGAAATTCTTACCTGCTTGATTTGTAGCAAATGTACTGATTTTATAGTAGTACCTCCTCATGATGATAAAAACTCTCAAGTATTGAAAAATATAATTAAAATTAAATGTTATAACCAAAAAAAGAGCAAGAACTTTGAAAGGATAGCTTTATGTTATCCTCTGGACAGCACTAAACTTTATGTTGTAAGCGTCCATGGTCCTATGGAAAGTGCATAATAGTTGTTTCACTTCCTAATAAGCATAAAAGTTATCATATGAAAAGTGTTCAAGGAATTAAAAGTTCAAAAATTATTTTAAAGCAGTGGAACATTTTGTCTCACAATCTTTCTTCCAATTAAAACTAAGGCTTTTATAAATCAAAATGTTTTCTGATTTAATTTACTGACCTGATTCTACCAAGCCATGTGTGAGTTCAGCTTAGAAGAGAGCAGGGATCTGCAAAGGCATCCAGGCCTCTGATCCACTGTCCCCAAGAGGCAAGATAACCCAATAGGAAATGCGTTTGAAAATTAATATTTCACGTCATTTCTGCAAATCAGAGTTGTCAGAAGCAGGTCAAACTAGGCAACAGTAAATATTTGTTTCAGATTTTGTGATAGCAGCCTGAGAAAAAAATGGGTGAAAAAAGACTTCCATAAAATATTTTGGCTTTGGAGTGACTGGGTTTCTTTCATTGTGGACCCTTCTGATGGGCAACTCCCAGCCAGTTGCACTTGTGAGCTTTTCTCAGTATCCAAGGAGAGCAAGTTTGTATGGAAGCTGTAGTGTGGTTGGCATTTTCTTAATGCTGTGAACCACCTCTCCCATGGTTCACAGGGCTTGTGGTGTGACAGAAGGTGGTGCTGTGGTGAAAATGAATTACCTGGGAAAATGGTGGTGAGCAGAACAGCTGGGTGTGCTTTCCCTTAATGTTTGTGTTATTATGTGCCAGCAAGTGATTTTGTGTTCAGAACAGAACCTTTTCATATATGAGTAACTTTCTGAAATGAAGGCATTCCTTCCAGTTAGAAGGCATATGGTAATAATAACTCAATTCCTCAATAGAGTCAAAATGTGGTTTATGAGCATCGCCAGAGATGCTGACATAGGTTTCAGACAAAAGTTACAGATATTCTCTGTGGACAAAGACAGGACTTTATAATATCATAGAACAACTTTACAGAAATAATTTTTGATAAACATGAATAAAATTTGTAAATATTATGTCCTTTAGTCTGTATACCTTAAGAACTACTTACAGATGAGAAAAGGGATTACTACTATTTAGAGACAATGATAGCTTTCCAGTGTTGCAGCAAATTTTGTAGCTTTCCAAACCACATATTATTATAATTTTACCATATCACTTAGCCCACACTCTTCCTGCTGATATCTAAGAATCTAAGACATTCAGATGGAACCAGTAGTCTATGAATAGAATTTGTCAAACCTTCCTCTAGTGAAAGCAAAGCCTTTCTTTAGTGGCAGTAGCACTTGCATCCCACAAATATTTGGTTTCTGGGCAGAGAGAATAATAAATAAAGCCTTCAGTATCTGCCTAAGAAATAAATTATTGTTTTGCCGTTACTGTTCTTGTATCCCAGTGGTGTCGAACACTCACATGAAAAATATTGACTGTTTTGGTGGCTGCTGGCAGCAGACTAAAACCATCTTCTGGATCTCCTGTAGGTTTCTGAAAGGCACTCTTATGGTGCCATTATGTCCATAGAGTTCCAAAGCCAGCTCAGAAAAACAGAGACAACACTTCAGAAAACGTAGCTTAGTATTTATGTAATATTTTTTAAAGTCCGTTATAATGCTTCATGTGACTCAATAAATGTTACAGTGCATAATAAAAAAATAGCAAAATCAGTTTGAATACAATATGATGTGATACTGCTACTAGATCTTTTCTAAAAAGTGGATTTAGTTGAGAGTCATAATCAGTTTCACAAGGCTTTCTTTAGAACGGGTCCTCGGTTTTAGCTTTGCATTTACTACTGTGCTACAGCACACAGCTTGTTTCAGGAAGGGTTATAGATTTGACTGGCTTAGTTATGTGTTCCTGCTTGGGAATATGTTTCCAGAACAAATATACCTCATCTCAAAAAAGAGATGTGAAATTACATGATTATTAGTCTGTGCGTATGGGATGGTTTCAGACAGTTGCTTAGAGGGAAAAAGGTAGCAGAGGGAAATAGGAATATGAAATTATCTATGAAAAATATTGTTGCATTGTTCCCTGGGATACTGTGCATGCTGCAAATTGCAAAAGAACCTCTTTTTGTCTACCTGAAAATGTTCTTATCCAGTCAGTCCTGCTCACATGACCAAAGAAAAGAAAAAAGAAGGTTGAGGAGAAAAGCAAGAAAAATGGTAACTTAATCATAAAGCTGGAGATAGTGCTGAGGAGGAGGGGAAATAACCTTTATGTCTCCTCTTTTTGTTCTGAGAGCTTGTTGCTGGCACTGGGCATGGTTTGAAACCTCTGGATCATTTCCTTCAATAGGTAGCTGAACTCAGAAATGGGCATACAGACACAACCTGTACACACCCCACTTGCCCCCAGATTTAAGTTTTAAGCTTCGCGAAAGTTGTATATTGGCAGCAGGATAGAAAAGCAGACCTGTCATTTTGAAGCTTGAGACCTGTGTCTAGAAAAATGAAAAAACAAAGACATGTCAAGGCTCAGCAAGTTGTTTTCCCAAATGTCTGGTGTCGCAGCACATAAAAAATGTAGTGTCCTCTGTAATACAAGAAATTGCATCACAAGAACCTCTGCTAGCCTGCTATGGATCTTCAGCTAAAAGAGTTGCATTATTTCCACTCTTATTCCAGCCAATCTGTAATGATTTTTTCAAGCACTGCAAGGTAAACATATGGGAAGAGTGTTTATTCAGCCTCCTAAAGATGGAGTGTCTTGGATGGCAGCTGAGGGCATGGTGGCAGTGCCAGTCAGTAGCTGTGGTTTTCCAGAGTGCATCCTTTCAAACAGAGCTCCTTTAATGCCTTAGCCCTCAAGGATGCATCACAGCCGTATTGATGTCCAAATCCAGCAGTTGCTAAAAACTGGGTCCAACAAATCCAAAAAGGAAGAACACATAATTTTCTTTTTTCCTTTTCTACTTTCATTGCCACCAGACCTTGATTTTCAAACCCAACATCTCGTGTTCACTGGAAACTGAACCTCTTGAGAAGTCCATTCATGACTGAAGTCTTCAATTTAGGTTCATGCAGCTAGCTAGGGGAAAATGGGGTTTTGGGGTCCAAAAGCATAGCAATCATTATTAAAGAGTGAAAAGGAATGTGAATGCAAAAAAAAAAAACCAAACAAAAAACAAAACACCAAAAAAACCCCCCAAACCAAACAGCAACAAACCAACAGAAATATAAAAATAAAAAAATATTGTAAATATTTACACTTTAGGGAACAGATGTGAGTGGCAAGCAGCTGAGATACTGAAAAATAGATTTATGTTTTTGATTAGAAATTTCTACCTGATTTGTCATTTTTAAAGCTGCAATTAGTTATGTAGTTTCAAATGTAATTTCGTTGTAAGGAATCATTCCTTCACTCATTTTCCCACTGGCTGGACACAAGATTTGCTTGTGAAGGCAGGGTATTTTAGAAAGTCTTATTACATTGCTTGTTGATTTGAAACAATAATAAAATCCTGCTGCTAAAACTGTCTCTTCTGGCACCATTCCACTGCATTTTTGAAATACAAGGTAACAGAATAATGTGCTGACAACTAAAATATACAAAACTCTTTTGACGTTACAAAAAGACAAATATTGTTCATAATGAGATGTGTTACCTATTATGTCATAAAGTTAAAATAATCATAAAATAAAGATAATCATAAAGTTAAAAATGTGCAAATGACATTGAAAAATTTGTTCTCCTAGTTCAGAAAAGTAAGAAACATCACATGCTTATCTTAGAACATGTTACTTTTTTTTTTATTTGTTTGTGCCACCAAAGAGGAAACAAGGATTTTGAAGATGAGCATAAAAGTTTCATTGTAAAAGATTGCAGCTTATCAGAGTGTAAATAATTGGATTTCTGTTTATGTATTTGTAAAGGAAGGGCAAGCAAAAGAAACTGACTTGCAACTGCTGACATGATTGAGGGGGGGATTGGAGAAAAACTCCTGAAATTAAAAAAAACCCCAAAAAACATAAAATATATTTGCCTGAAAAATATTCTGATATTTTCTCCATCATATCAATAATTAAATCTGCATTTGTTTCCATTACTTAAATGAATTTAACTCTTGGTGGACATTGGAGTATAGGACCTGTTTCTTTCAGGGCTCCTCTACTAGAAATAATCTTGATCAAGGCAAGGTTGAGGATCTCAGCCTCTGGGGATAGCCTTGCTGCACATGCCCAGACATCATATAGCTTCTTGCAGGAGTATCTGTGTGGCAAGGCTGAGTATAACCAGCTGATAAGACCAGCTGCAGAGCAATGCAGAACAAAAAAGTGGTTAAAATTTATGGGCTGTGAAAATGTGGTAGTAAGAGATGTGCTACAGGGGTCACTGGGGAATGAAGTGGAAATGCTCCTTCTATCTCTTTCTCTGCAGAGGGCTCCATTGAAAACTCCTGTTGCTCTCCTGAGAGTCACATAGACTCTCAAAGTGTGTTAAACATGTATATCTCATCTGATAAGATGTCAACAGAAAGAATTTTTAGTTTTAAAAAAAATCCCTGTGAGATCTCTTCAGAACTCAGTCTCTCCTCAAGGTTAGTGTTGTGCTTACCTTTCTGTCTCTGTGATCCTGTCCTTAATAGTTGGAATTGAATTAGGTTTTTAGTCTCTATTTGCTCCATTCTAATTTATTTCCTTTACTTCTTTTGTTGCACTTTTGAAGAAGTGTCTGAATTTGACCCAGTTATTGGCTGTTGACAAATAGTGCTTCAATTGTACTCTAGAGAGACTTGTTAGGATTTGGCAACACAATTCTCCAAATATTTCATCTGAACTGAGCATTCTCGCTCCCAGGGCAGTAGCGACTAAACAAGATTTCCTCTGTAATTATTTCTCCTAGGAAGAGTGAGTTGAAAGTGTATTACCACTATTCCCTCAATTTTCTCCTGCATTTGCTCAGGCAGTGGGAAAGAGGGTTTATCTGACTTGAATGCCAAAGAAATAATACTTGGAATGTACAAGATACAGGAGCAATAATTAGGATAAGACTGCTGAGAGCTAGGGAACTTGGGACAGTGGTGGAGGAAGGACAATAGTGAAGAGCTGAAAGGAAATTATATTAGATGAAGAGCTCAGTTACAGACATTGAGGGCTTATATATCAGAAAAAATTAATTAAATTGAATGAACAAATCACAGAAAACAAATTGAGCCTCACTAACCAAAATGATTGAGACTAGGAAAATGCTTAAGAATGCTGAGGGTAGCTCTGAAATTGAAAAAGTGCAAGTTTGTGGGATGATACACAGCTTTAATTATATAGAGAAGTGATTTTTTTTTTTTCCTACCAGCTCTGGTTTGATACATAGGAATCTGATGTGCAGGCATATGGTAAATTTCAAGCACTTGCATGTTCTATGGGCCCTGTTCAAGGTCTGATATTTCTGGTGATGCTGGTACTTTAAGTTATCAGCTATATTAGAACAGGTTAGGGCAATGTAGCCTCTTAGTTGTGTGAGTGTACAAGGGAGTATTTTTAATCTGATAAATTCTGAATTCTGGACAGGAAACTTGGCAATGGATGGTAGGAAGGGATACTATCTCTTTAGGGAAGGTGGTGGCATCAGTGGTTTCATATATATTTTTGTCCTGATCTTTTTTTTTACACATTTTTATTATTTTAGAATTTAGATTCAGAGCTCTGCCAACTACTTACTTTGCTTGTAACACTGAATTTCTGACTATATTTATGTAGTGGAATATTTTTTTCTGATCACCTGAAATGTTCTTCTACACCGATGTGACTCCATTAAAATTGGTTTTTCATAAAAAAAAGCCTTTTAAATGTCATTGATAAGCTTCCTGCTAGGCAGCACTGACAGTTTTGTTTTGGTGTGATGTCTATTTATTGCTGGATCTTGCAAAGCAAGAAGGAAGATGTACCATTTTTGCAGTTTGATATACTTGCACTTTTTCAGCTTTTATCTTTTTTTTTTTTTTTCTCAAAACCCGAAAATAGTTGTGTTAAAACAAATTGCCAGGTTTACAGCTTTCCATCACTCCATTACCTTTGGTAATTTCCTAAACAACAGACTATGCTTAAAGCAGTTCTGCTTGGAACTTCAAGTCGTGCTGTGGAGTGAAAATGTCAATTTGCCAGTTGTGACAGTCCTCAATTTACACTGCAAATGAGCAGTGAAGTTTTCACAGCTTACTCTGTTAATGCCAGTGTGCTAATGAAATGGAATTTTGTTTTCTTTATTCAGATTTCTCATCACTGGCTGATTAGAAAAGGGTTTCTGAGCCTCCTGATCATGTCCATTTCCATTCCCAGATTAAAAAAGCTTGTTGCTTTTTTAATCCTTAATAAAGGAAAGGATGTTAGGAAGAATTGCCAAGTAGGATTACACTGTGTGCAGAATGCTAGGACGAATGGAATTATTTCCTGCTCCCTTTTTGTTTATTTTTGTAATTGGATAAGGAGTGGTGTAACCAACCATGAGAACCTCAAATCCTATAAGCAAACAGAGGCACAGGATTTTGGAAAATACTGAAAGAAGTGAATGTTTTGCTCTTTGCTTCTACATCAGGGTCACTGAGTGGGTAAGGTTTAGAGGTCAAAATAAAAGCACCTGTTCACAGTGTGTATCCCCTCAGGATGCTCTGTTGGTAAGTTTTGACCATGTTAAACTGTTCATCTTTATGTGCTGCTTTATTCACAGCTGTTTCCAGTTTAGTTGAGCTGCTAAGCAGAAGCAGCTTTTAAGAGGGAAGGGCAGTGGTAATCCATCATAGATTTGTTTGTTTGTTTGTTTTTGTGGGTTTTTTTGGGTGGGGAATCATGATATAAGACTAGCATGGGGGCATAGAGCCCTTTTTGAAAGCAAAGCTTGCTGTCAGCTGGAATTTCTGCCTACTGATCACCACAGAAAGTAGGCACTTTCTAGTTACTTTTAGCATGAGTTCTGGATGTTGAGCAGTTTTTGCAGATCTGGCTGAATAGCATGTGGTTTTTATACCAGGTAAGCACCTGCCTAATATAAATCACACTCTTCCTATTGTGTTAATCTGAGTCTTCCTATTGTGTTAATCTGAGTGTAGGATAAAGTGGTTTATCTCCCTGGGAATTAAGATCTGAAGAAGGTTGCTTGTGTTGCATTGAGGCTTTGGTTGATGTACACATCATCTCTACAGTTCCCAAGTGCCAAGAATGTCCCTTGGCATTCTGGCTGGTCAGAGCAGGGCAGGCACTAGTGCTCATGGGGCATAGCTGGGCCTTGATGTTCCAGTGGTGTGCTGAATTGGAGCTAAGATCTGCTGGAGAAAGGGGTCAGCTGGCCTAGGTAGACTCTTTACTCCATATTCACCCAAATGTTTCCATGCAAATTTGGGTGTTGCATTTTGCAAAATTTTCATGCAAAATGTTGGTAACATTCCCAACTGCCGGTCAGGATTATCAGTTAATTCTGCTTCAGTGATATCAGAAAGATAAATTTTTATTTTTCTCCCAAAGAATATAGAAAGGATGTAGTACTGATAGTCTAAAAGACCTTAAAGATTTCTTGAACTGAACTGAACTGGCACCAGTATGAAATCTGCTGACTTGTGCCAAAGGCATTATGGAGTAAAATATCATTCAAGTATCACTACAGCAAATGGGAATATCCATTAGCATTTTATGAAAATGTTTCCTTTTTATACAAGAAGAGCTCTCTATATTTTATAAATTTCTCATTACTGCCAGCAGCTTGGTTCCATTAAAAAAACCCTGAAAACCAGGAGGGAAGCTAGGTAGAATTACAGCCAAAGGGGAAATTAACAAAATCCATTAACTTTTTTCCATGATTTTTGTCTGTATTGAATCCTCTTGTGCTTTGGAGAATCTCACCCTCTGGTGTCATCCTTTTGCAAGAGCTGTATGAGCTGAAATGACTGCAAGCAAAGTTGTAGTTTGTATCTCAGTGTGTGTTAAAAATCCATATTTTTCAAGAGTACAAGTTTATTTCTACAGCAACAACCATTGCATATGCAGATATATGTACAAAATCAAGAGGATAAAAATGGATGAATATTAATTTGAACTGCTAGTGCAAATATAATTGTTCACTACAACATTACAGTCTGATGTCTTTTATTTTTCACTTGGCAGAAACAGACAGTTACATCAGACACATCTTAATTGCAAGTTAAGAGTAAGATAGGTAGTAAGGAAGAGTAAGGGGGTACATAATTTAGGTGATGGAAAAGTGTAGAAAAGTCCTATATGTGTATTACCGACCTTCTGGTCATGCTAAGTTTCACCAATGAATAGATACTTTTCATGGTGTGAAAAAATGCAATGTAAGCTAAAGGGAGAATAATTGTCTACTACATACCAGCTAAAAGCAAATAAATTGTGTGGTAGCACAGCCATTAGCCGTTAGTAAAACATATGATGAGTTGCTCTCTTGCTCAAGCTGTTCTTATATTGAATAATAGTGGTTAAAATTTTAGCCTGAGCTTACACAGCAGGATCGGAGAGAACAACATCTTTTTCCTCCAAGCTACTTTACTTTGTGAAAAATCATCCTCTTCTAGATGACATAGTTTCTAATTTTTTCCTTTTTTTAAAATTTGTTTGGTTGGGTTTTATAAAAATCAATTAGAAATACTGTTTGATTTTTGTAAGAAATTAGTATCTTAAGTATTTAGATTTTTGGTTCTGTGGGAACAAATTTGCAGATTTGTCTTCATGGTTTCACTGGAGATGTGATTTCTTCCCTTTTCTGCATTTGTGTGGGATTCTGCTGGGTTTTGCTGGGCCTGTAACCAGAGTAGGGAGAAAGCCAAGTGTAATTAAAGATAAGACACTACTTCATTTGGATATCTTTGCTGTGGCTGCTTCATAGCAACAACACAAACTGTGTAAATTCAGGTCTCCCTGGACTGAAATTTGATCATGTTTTCAGTTAGTATACCTTATCTGCAGAGATCCTTGCTCAAAACCAGTTTTCCATCTGAAATAAGTAATTCAATATGCTCAGATACTGTGGGTATGGGAATATTACTCTAATATTTAGAGGGATAGTAAGGAAAGTATGTAGCAGTGTGAGCAGAAAAAAGAACTGCAATCTTGAAAATTTAAATACTTTATAAAATCCATCTATGCTGAAGTGTCTCTTAATGCTTTGAATGTATCCACTCTTTTCATTCCACAGAACTTTGTATCCTTTATAAATTATGTGGTTTAGGTTCTAGTATCCAGTTTTAAACCTATATCTGGTTATAGATATGATTTGAAAACAATGGTGGTATTTTGTACCTGCTAGAATGTCATGAAGATTTCTGAAGTTGTAACCAAAAGAAAGAATTAGGTAGGTTGGTTTAGTTCTTCCTTGTTTCTGATAGCCAGGCTGCAACCGTGACTTCTGAATAATTGCTTCCTTGCTGTCATCACGTGTTGCTGTATAGATTTTTCAATCTCACTTCCTTTCTCCAGGCATATAACCTGAATTAAATACCTCTCCAGAATGGATCAACGGCACTTGCTGCTTGTGGACCTAACAAATAAACTCCTCTCTGTCACTGGCATTAGTTGTGCAGCTTATTTTAGTTCAGGAAGGATTTTCCTTTTAGTAAGATAGATGAAAGATCAGATTGCTTTTAGTATTTATTAGCATTTGTCAACCTGTGAAAACTTATTCTGTCTAAAGAGGCTGCATAGGTAGAAAATTCTCTCCTTTTTTCTACAATTACTTTTCCAAATTCAGAATGTTTTAGTCATCTTTTTAAACTTTTCAACTACCATAATTAGCCATAGTGAGGATAATTTATTCACCTGTGAATTTTACAGACTGATTCTGGAGTCATATTATTGGGTCATGTACTAGTTGTGACTTGCTCAGTTTAGCTGAATTCTTTGGAGAGTGTGGCGCCAAATTGGTGCTAGAGAAAATATGGATGGATAGATAACTTCAGCTTGCTTGTGCTTGAGGCTTTTTGCATGGTGATTGTCATCCTTTGTGCTGTTGAGCTGTTTTCTGTCTTGTTTGTTTTGATAACAAACTCTTGGAAGCAATTATTTTGGGTCATAAAGGTAACAACAGAGCCAAGCATCCCAAATGTCTGTATTGCTCTGTTAAACTGACGACCTGTTAGAGAGATATCTTGTATTATACAGTTAAAACTGCTAATTTTTTTTATCTCCTAGCTCTGCAAAACAATATTGTGGCATAAAAGTTCTCTCAGATTAAGGATCTGTACTACTTCTAATTCACATAATGTATTTTTGTGTGATATTTGAATACTGTTTTAAAAATTCCACAATAAACTATCTTAAAAAGACAGGAACTTTTTTTCCACTGTAGTGGGAAATCTTTTACTTACTCTATAATATTTTAGTTAAATAAGATAAAGTAATGTCAGGGGTTATTAGAGCTTCTCATTTCAATTTTTAGGTAGCTAACATCCTCTATAGGCAATAACTCAACTTTAATTGCTTAAAAAGGTCTTTGATTATACATTTTTAGTACCCACTCTAAATTTCTGTTGGCAGTCTGAATATAGTCTTAGATTTGGATATATATATAGAATCATATAATTATAGAACAGTTGAGGTTGGAAAATATGAAGTTCAACTGTTAAGCAACTAAAACATGTCCTCAAGTGCCACATTTATGTATTTTTAAACACTTCCAGGTACAGTAATTCCCTTGGGTGGCCTGTTCCAGTTCTTGACTGGAATATGCTAAAATCATCAAATGCTTTTNCTCCAGTTCTTGACTGGAATATGACTTTTAGATTTCTAAAAGCATTTGATGATTTTAGCATCACTGTTGGATTAAACTGTTTCATATCTTCAGACTGGCCTGCAGATACCAATTCATGCTTTTATTCTACCATATATTGATAAATTCCCTCTGGTCATAAAAACACAGATTACTTGCAAAAAGCCCAGCATTTGAGCTTGTTGAACAACCATGGTTGTTTCTTGGAGAAATGGGTGCATGATAACACATTTCCTGGAATCTGGCATGTGTTGGGGCACTAAGAGTCATGGCAGTGAGCCTTGTGAAGGCCAAGAAACTTTTTATCTCTGTCTTGCTCTGTTTTTTTCCTGTTGGAAGTAAGGATGGTAGGTATGAAAGGACATGTATTAGGGTCTGTAAACTTTTCTCCATGTTTTGGACAGTGCAATTAGAAAGTGTAATTCAATGGCCTGAGAAAGACCTTCTCTGACAATACATCTGTCTAATGTCTAGTTAAGAACTGGCCAGAGAAAATGTTCTTACCACAACAAGAATCTATTATCTGATTTGCTGCACCATTATAGATCATCCAGACTGAGAAATTTTTAATTTTTGTGTCTCATTATGGGATTTATTGAGCTTCATCTGAGCCCTGAAGTGATGTTTTCTTAGGCTACATAAAAATGTAATTTAGGTTTGCACTTGCCTAAAATGATTTATTTTGTTTGTAGATCATCTGTGTGAAGAGGCTCTTATAAATTTGTAATGACTTATGATGAATTTGTATTAATATATATTTTTCAACTTAGTAAATAACTTTCAAATCTGTACTTGTAAGCATTTCATGCTCTCATCTGAACTTTTGACTGCTAATTAGTCGTTGTTAAATTGTTCAGAATTTTCACGTCTACAGACAAATATGAAAGGTAGATTTGATGGTTCAACTAAATTTGTAGACCCTTTGTCCACTATAGATCAGTGAAAACTTGGAGAGGTTGTTATTTTGTACTCTTTTCTCTGTGTTTTTATCTTGCAGTTTTCAAGCTGTGCTTTAGCTATGATTGGGGTAAAAGGAGCAGTAGCCAGTGTGGTTCTGTAGCAAAAATTAGAGAAAGAATGAGTCAGTGCTATCAGAAATGCACACACATTATAGCTGAGCAATTGCTGCAAGTAGAATATTAAGATCAAGATAGTGTCAGATGGGAGGGAAGGTACTGAAATGCAAGAATTGAAGATTTCATTGCTAGGTGTCTTGTTAAATACATAGATTCACAGGTAACTCTGAAGCTGCACAGTGGTTTTAGTAGGTCTCACATAAATAGGTAAAAAATCCTGGCATCCCTGCTGATTTTTAAGTTAGTGTTACAGGGTAAGATATCAACTTTTTCTTCATTTTTGTTTTATTTGAATTATTTTAGGAGAGAGCAATGTTTGCTGTGGTGAGAAAGCTGTATTGCTTTCATGTCCAGGTTTACACTGTCAGTTTGTCTGGAACTTGGTGCAAAAGGGTTTTTGTATGAGAGAACATCAGTGTGCTGCAGAGGCCAAGGATTGTGCTCTGTATTTTACGTTGTGTTCTGCCACCCTTCAGGTTAACCAGCTCTGGCAGTTGCCCCAGTGGTAGTGAGCTTGATGAACCTACATGATAATTTAATATGGAGAATATTCAATCCTGTACAGTATAGAGATTTACAGAGTTTCAAACACCTATGGAGATCAATGACAACAACAGAAAAGGAGAGATAGACAGGAAAGAAATCGGTAATTTTAAAAATTAATTTAAATTTTTTTTTTAAATTATCCTTAAAATTAAAAGACTTCTCAGATGAGTCCAGTGAAGGCTGTTCATAAATGTGGGAATGGTTGTATGCAGGAGTAGATTGCAGTAGGGTAAGATGACCCTTACTCTGTGATGTATTAAGAGTTTGTAAGAATGTATTTTTTAAGGATTTGTTCTTTTATGAGCAAGTCGTACTATATACTGATAAAAAACATAGCAAATTAGGATTGAGAAAAATGCCTGTAAGATTACTAGAATTCACTAACAGGTGATTATTTTGTCAGAAGAGGTATGGTTTGTAGAAAAAAGGACTATCTTTTACTAGAGCCACTCAATACAGCTGGAAGAACAGATAAGCTTTTTGGCTGAGAAGGCCTAATTTACACAAAATACTGTTGTTTTTCTAATTGTATCCAATGTTCTACTCAAAGACAATTTTCTTTCCTACTCCACTTATGTTGTTTTACCATCCTGATAATAAGAGGGCTCCCTAGATTTGTTTGAACCATCTTGCAGGTATCTTATGCCTCCCTTCTCAAAACAAAACATTTTAAAATATGTATTGTTCTCAATTTTTAAAATCAGATTTCCATAATGACATGCTACTGGATCATCATAAAAATAGCAAGTACAGAACTGACAGTGGAAGTGTAAAGACCCATCTGTGTTACTAATTTTTTTCTCCCACCATGTTTTATATTTGATATTTAGAGCCCCACAACCTTATGTATTAATTGTCTAATACTTCTCTGAGTGGTAATTCATGGAGACTAATTAAAAGCAATCATTCTTCCTGTAATTTGCTGAAAATAAGAGACCAGATTAAGAATAAATGAATTTGGAGATACGATAGGTAATGAAGCAGTCAAAATTAATTGTCAGTCAAGAACATAATTTGTAATACTTTGGATTAACGTCAGAGGTTTCCTCTCTCCAGGCTCTCCTGGCTGAAGAAATCCTGTCCTCTGCTCTGCAGCCTTGAGAGGGCAATAGAGATGGGAATCAAAGAAATGCAGAGACATTCCCCTAGAACTAGCAATTAGATGTTGATGGTATGATGAGAGTCACATTCATCTCTCATTAGCATTGAGAAATTTGGTATCTGACTTTTAGAGAAACCAACCCCTCATGAGTTGGTGGAAGTGGGAAGCTTTACCATGTGGTGCTCTGCAAACCCTACGTTTGACAGACATTTGCATGTATGTGCATGGATATGAATATATAAAGTTATCCACTATGCAAGTGGCCTGTCAGTCTCGGGCATGGCGTGTTCCCTGCCAGCAGAGATGGTTGCAGCAGTGAGCAGCATCTTTGCTGAGGACACGTGCTGTGCTGTGTTTCAGATGAGTGACAAATAAGTCATAGCATTGCCCCTGTCTGGCCATGCACTCCTGTGGTTGTAAGATGGTTCATTCACTCGAAGCAAAGATTGAACTGCTTAATTCTCACCCTCATCCAGAGAGTTTAAGGTTTTCCAAAACATAGTTTTGTGTGATCCACTTAAAGCACCTGTTTAATGATGGGCAAGAGGAAGGAAGTACTGAAAGCTGTTGGAAGACGTGAAAGATTGCCAGATGCCTGCTAGAACAGCATGTTGCTAAGTAGTCACACAGAGAGATAATGGAAACTTCAACTGCAGCCCTCCATGAAAAAGCTCCCACAGAGATCTGCTTATTAACTAATACCAAAAATTCATAGCAAGGGAAGCTGAAAAAGCAGCTGGGATGGTGAATATTTCATTGGCAAGAGACCACTGGACACCGAGTAGTGCAAAGTGTGTTCTCTCTCTGGGGATGCTATGCCTCTTTTTGGCATATGGCTTCTGGAAAAATTGTAAAGAGGATACACATACAACACTCAGATGTTCCTCTGAGTTATCTGGAAGCCCAAGTGGGTGTTCATCATCCTGTGCTGGCTGCTTTTTCCAGCCTCTTTCCTTCCCCCCCATCTTTTCATATCTTTTGATAACATCATTTTTATATTGGTTCATCTACACCCACCTTGTCTCCTTTTCCATCTGCCCTCCCTCTGAACTCACCTGGAAAAATAACCACAGAACTAACAGAACCACCTTACCAGAGAAGGCTGCAGCCTACATCTGAATGAGGAAGGGAGAGGCCACCATCTGGAGGTCCTTCATTTTATCATTTTTATCACCTACTTTTTGGGCTAGTCCAGTGATGAGCACCTAGTAATAAATCTGTCACATAATACATTGCATATGGCACTATCATTTAATAAAGCTAAATACTAAATCACAAAGAAATTTCTAGAGAAGTTATCATCCAAACATTCCAGAGAGAAAAACAGATTGAACATTGACAATATTGATAAACGCAGCTAGTAAATCAAAACATGAGTCAGATAGAATCATATCCAACCATGGAAATTTAAAAATAATATCTGTGTGACATGTGATGTAGTTAAAATCCTGGGTCTTGAGCCTACAAACATCTGTGTGTATGCCTGGTTTGAGAGGCATGAGGGCGTTCTCTGCGAGTCACAGCCTTGGATGACTCCTGTGGAAAAGGGATGATTTTGAGGGTAGAAGATATGTGTGTGGAAGTACACCTCAGTTCAGTATTTGTGAGTTCAGTGATGCCTAACCCCAGAGCTTTTCACTCTTCTGTTTTGATCTGTGGTAGACACATATGCTTCTCAAGCCTTTCTGTAGTCATGACATTTCGTTCTTGCTGTAAGGCAGTTTGGTAATATTAATACAAATTAATTCAAAGACACTGGAAAAAATAGTATTAATTTTTCCCTTAAATCTAGGGAATACCACAAGGGTCCAGAGTAAATGTACTTTTACAAAAACTACTTCAACATTTCTTGGCTATAGATATTCTTAATTTCTTCAAATCTAAGCCATTCTAATTTTCTGTTGTTTATGCTTTAGATTTTCATGATTTTATTTTGATGTTGCTGAAGTATTCTCTGACAATCTTTTTCCTTTCATATAGGAAGGTTTCAAGTCCAGCTTAGTAAGGTACTCCTGCACTGAGAGCTTTTGAAGACTTATCTGTTCTAAGAGGGTAGCTGTGTTGTAGGGCAGATGTTCCCATAACTTAGCTCATCTTCCTCAAAGCTAATGGAGATTTAAAATAACTAGAACAGTGAAAGCCTTCAGAAAAATGTCTTATTGTATGTAAGAATATGAAAACTTCTGGTATTTAGCTACAATAACATGCCTCAGACACTCTGTAGGAAAAACAGTATGACACAGTCTGTGTACAATAAAATTCTTTATTCCCTGACAGCACAAATAATGTGTATTTAAAGATATGAATGTATGTTTACACATAGGTGTTTGCATCAAGGTCTTTTAAATATACGTATGTGTTGGCATCTCTACAAGAAGTATATGGCTTTACCTTTTAGTAGTCACTTACTGTTGCCACCTCCAGACAAATAAGTGTATGTTAACAACTCCTGTTCATACGGAAATTTCTCTTCAAATTGATTCAAATGGGAGAGAGGCTGAACAGCTGTGAAAAATCAGAGCTCTCTTATATGTATTTTGTGCCTAAGATTGTGTTCTGGATGATGTTGTATGTGTTAGTTTACATGCCCCTGATACACCTTGGTAGCTGCTGTAAAAAGTCTATTGAATGTATTTGTCTCTGGGATGCAAAGACAAAAATGATCCCCTCAGCTGGTGTATACATAAGTAGACACTGGTTTGAAACCTCTGGTATCTGAAGCTCCAGTCTGAACCGGCGTGACAGATGTTGTCACAGCTGAATGTGACAACATCTAAATGATGTTGATCTGAATGTCACTGGCTGCACCAGTGCTGGCCTGTAACTTGTGGTGTTGATGTGGTGACATTTCGGTCTTCTCTTTGCCCTGATACTTCCCTGAGTGGTGGGAGGGTGAAAGCACTTCATGCTCTGCAGTTTTGTCCTTCTGAAGCTCTTGGCTGATAGGTAAGCTTAAGTTTCTGATTTGTGGTTTTAAGTGACAGCAGCAGTGATCTTGGATGCATGTAATCAGTCCCTTTGACAATAGCGTAGTGTTATGCAATGTCTCTGAGGCATTTTTTAAGAGTTTTGGGAGGCCTAGCAAGGATCTAGTTTATGCAGGTCTAATCTGTGGTAGAAAAACTAAATATATTCATCTTCTAGAAGATACTGTCTTAGCAACTTTGCTGAGGATTCATACTATGGTTAGAGCCTGTGGCTGAGCCCTCAGTTCTGGTCTTGGTTTTGGTCAGAGAGGTTTTATTGGAGCTAAATTCTGTAGGGTTCAAGAGTTTGTCAGACTTTTTTGCAGGGGATGTTATGAAAGAAGTGTGGGAGAAAATAAAAGAAAATTAACTCAGTAACTGTAGGTGAAAAAGAATTTTCTGCCTTTTTTTCCCCCCGCTCTTCATGTTCTGAGGTTTCAAGGCTCTTTAGCTGGGGCATCTCATGTCACTTCTATAAAAGATGCAATTCCTCCTCCATGTTATAGAAGATTACACGCAGAACGGGGATAGCTGGTGGCTGAGGCTAGAAACTGTTGTGTGGAGTAACAGCTGAGGATCGTGAGTGAGCAGATGTAGCCTTTGTACCAGCTTAGAAATACAGTGGGGCAGAAGAACACGATGAGTTAGCAGTGTGTCTGGCTTACCTTTTGTCACAAAAAATTTTGAATAGATGATTTCTTTCTTCAGGGAGCTCTTACAGGAAGAACCTGCATTATAATTTATATTCTTAATTTTATTACATGACAGTCCAAAGGTGAAGGTATACATTCAGTTTCAGTGTGTATTTTTCATATGCATGACATTAAATTTGCAGGGTGATATTTGTTCTTAAATCATCTTGAGAGTGGTAGGATTTAAAATGAATGTTAGTAAAAGGGAAACATTAGCCACTTAAAGAAATGTGTAGCTTTCAGTTCAATCCTAAAAATTTGATTTGAAGTTCCTTCTCTTTCAAGCTGATTTGAGAACAAAGTTTCTCCTAGTCTTGTACCATTGTTACACGCAAGCCTGCATCCAAGAATATTGATGCCAAGTAAAAAATTAATTTTTTGTTGGCTATATGCTGCCATATTCAAAGACTAGATACTGACTAGAGAAAACTTTGGGGTTGGGGATATTTTTATGTGGAAACCTGCATTTCCTACTCTAAATTGTGTGGTAGCATGTAGATTCTCAGTTGATCAAAATGATGGTTAACAGAGGGAGGCAGTAGGGAGGACTGCTTTATTAGGACTTTGTAGTGTGTACCAAGCATTCATGAACATGCAGTTGAACGATACAGCTGAAGCACACCATGGAGTTTTCAGCTGAAGAGGGCTGAAATCCAGCCTCTTATTCAGCCTCAGAATCCAGTATCTGTATTTCTCCGCTGCAGACATCACAGTTATGTTATATTTTTTTTTTTCCAGTTCTACTGATATATGAAAATGAGCATCTGGAGGCTATTGTTCAGGATAGAGGAGGTAGCATCAAGTGGCTTAGTCATATCCAGTAGCCTTTTTAAAGATGTGCAGGCAAATAATTTTGGTATATAGAACCAGTTACTCCCTCTCTAGTATTGCATACACTTATTTTCAGGTCACTGTGTTCTTTGCTTGAATTGGAAGAGGCATTGATTATTTAGAAATAGATAAATATATAATTAAAATGAGCCTAACTTCCTTTTTTTTGGTCCATACATACCAGAAAATATATTTAACCTCAAAGGCAGATTATTTTTCTAGAGATATTTGTTGAAAATGGTTATATTATTCTGATAGTTGATTTGCATTTTAATTGGAAAAAACCTTCTCAAGATAAGGAAGGTGGTTTGTGTTTCATGATCAGCATTTTGTGATGTTCAGGTTCTGAGGCATCTCATCAGCACAGGCAACCTAAAATTTCATTTTCAGAATTGTGTCCAGAACAGGTTAGTTCTGTAAGGTATTGTCAGTGGTTTTTTTGAGGGGTTTTATATACCGTTGAAGATTCTGATTTTTAAATTTGATTCCTCTTTTTCACTTCAGCAGATAGGAGACTGACTCTTTTTATGGATAGTCATGATTTGGTCTGTTTTCATTAGAATCTGCATGTTATTTGTAACATTTATGAGTGAATACTGAGGGCAAGAGTGCTCAAAGCTAAGTCTTACTATCTTTTTGGAAGGACATTTCTTATTTCAATAAATGCAGCAATATGGATTCATAAGAGCTACTGTTACTGTGTTTCTGGAACAGTTAGATTTAGCTTCAGCTAATTTCTGGAGCAATTTTCTTGACACAAGTAACAAGAAGGAGAGGCACATCTATTGCACATAATTAATTTTAGTGTGTGGACGCTACATTAGTATAATTGAAGACATGAAAAGAATATGATACTATTATGTACAACCTTTTTATGTTCTCTCTGTTTCCTGAGTGTAGTTGTATGTGAGTCCTATGTCTGCTTATTCTCATAATGGCTGTTCCAATTAGAGGCAGCTTTGGATCATTCAGCTTTATTTGTGTGCCTTTCTCTAGAAGGCATCTTTACCCATTTTATTCTACTGAAGGATGAATTTGAGAACAGTATTTCTTTTGAGAATAGGTTCTATCTATAGCTATTTCATAAAGGATTTATTTAGATTCAAAACTTTTTATTTATATTGATTCTTCTAAATATAAGCTAAGCATAAATTCAATTTAAGTAGAATTGTTTAGAAAGAAATATTTCTAGTCTGATTGTTCATAATTTTAATGCATGTCGTGCTCTAGGCTTTAGCTACCATGGAACCCAAATTACCAGCAGTCCCTTCTGGAAGAACTGTTATGGCCATTCATGCATTTGTAATTCTTATAGTGTGGAATGTTCTCTTTATTTTTTTTTTTCCTTTGTTAGGTTCTGAATACAAAAACACTACTTTAGAGTGATTTTAGAAACTACAGTATGGAAAACCTTTAGGTCCCAGGGATTCATCCTTTTGATTGGAGCTAGTGTATGCTGGACCACATGACAGTAACTTTGTGGTCTTATTTAGGGGAGAAAAATTTGCTGCTTAAATTCTTTTAACTTAAATACCTGGGATGCAGTAGGGTTTTTATTAATGTCTCGGTAGCCAGCTGAGAGCCTTTAGATATTTTGTTTTAGTGTGGAAAAATTTAAAATGTGAGCTGATAAATACCATAAAGTTTGTGCATCATCACTTAAAGAAAGGAATTAGAAAATCTACACTGTTGAATCTCACTTTGGAAATATGAATACACATATAATTTATAGACCCATAGAATGGCCTGGGTTGGAAAGGACCTTAAAGATCATCTGATTCCAACACCACCACCATCGGCAGAGATACCTTCCACCACACCAGGTTGCTCAAAGCCCCATCTAACCTGGCCTTGAACACTTCCAAGGATGGGATATCCACAGCTTGTCTGGGCAACCTGTTCCAGTGGCTTGCTGCCCTCACAGCAAAAAACATCTTCCTAATACCCAATCTAAACTTGCCCTCTATTAGCTTAAACCCATTCTTCCTTATCCTATTCCTACATGCCCCTGTAAAAAGTCCCTCTCCAGCTCTTTTGTGGCCCCCTTTAGGTACAAGAAGGAGCAGTAAGGTCTCCTCAGGCTTTCTCTTCTCCAAGCTGAACAATCCCAGTTCTGTCAGTTCTATTAGTCTATAATGGTCACATTGGAGAGGTGCTCCAGACTCCTCCAGACTTGCACCAGCACTTTCGACATCCCCCCTTTGGAGACCCCAGATGGGATGCAGCACTCCAGATGAAGTGTCTCCAGAGCAGAGTAGAGAAGGATGATCACTCTGGTGCTGGTCACACTTCTTTTGATGCAGGACAGGATATGGTTGGTTTTCTGGGCTGCCAGAACATATTGCTGGGTCATTTAGCTTCCATCTGTTGGTGTGTAAACATAAATAATTCATTTGATGACTCTTTTGCCACCAAGGATCACAGAGCCACACTGAAAAAGCAAAATGGCAACAAACATTTTTTTCCCTCTCATTTTTGTGTTGACAGATTAATCTGCAAGATATACCAAAGTGACACTTACAAAAATGCTCTTATGAATATTTCTGGTTCCCGCAAAAAAGTCCTGGTTAAACAAAAAGGTTAAAGCTAAAAATTGTTAGGCTCCGATTGTTATGCTGGAAAATTAATTCTTATAATCTGAGGATTATGGTTTTCTCTTGATGAATAGTCTCCAGTAGAATAAGACAATTGCAGCATAAACAAATTAATGTAGGCCTTGGGTGGGATATTTTTAAAACAGTAACTATTTTCCCAGTTATACCAGTTACATATATTTCCTGTATGCCAGTTAGATTCCATTCTGGTTGCTTGAGGAAAATGAGATCCTGTAAGCAAAGCAGCTGAAGTTGCAAAATGTTTTGAGTCTTTCCATGCTAATTCCATTTAGGGCTCCTATTTAAAATAGGAGGGGTTTTTTTGTTTGTTTGTTTGTTTGTTTGTTTTTCTTTTTATTTTTTTTCTTTTTCTTTTTGGACACTAGCCAGTAACTCCAACTTCCTCGTTCAAGCTTAGTATAAAGCAAGTAATATTAGGGAAGTATGTATTGCATTGTTTTCTCTGTTTGCAATTGTTATGCAGGCTTCTGCAAAATCAGCTCTTGCTATTTGCCAAAAAAATTGTAGCAACTAATTTGCAGCCTTTGACTTCTTAGAAACCTTTTAGGATAACATTCTTGCTTATGTTGGTGTGATTTTCAGGATCACATATTCCTAAATAAAAATGGAAATTTTTGGAGTAAGAAGATGACATCTATTTATTTTTTTTCTATGACAAATATCTTCTGTGTGAAAATACAAATGTATTTGAAGAAAATGAGTGCTGATTTCTTTTTCTACATAGATTTTTCCTTCCTGATATATATCCTGAGGAATTTAAAATTCTGTGCATTTTTTTCCCAAACTGACCTAATGTGGAATTCACAGCAGCTAAAATGATGATGATACTTCTGCTGTAATTAAGGATGAGCCTGAGCTACTATTTGCTTATTCTGGTAGTAATGGAGTAGTAGTGACCTTCAGTGGAGCTAATCAACAGATGTTATTTTCTGCAATGCATTTCAGAGTGTGAGAATAACAACAGAAAAATTAACATCAATATATCCTATCTGCTGAAAATAATATTACTCTTCTTATAAATATATATATATAAATTTATATATACATAAATATTACTGGTTTTATATCCCTCTTTTAATCCACCTTAAAAGCCTGAAAAAGACCCACGTATGCTTTAATTAATGTGTCTTCTCATCTCAGGGACAGTTCTATCTAAAAGTCATTAAGATTTATTATCCTTAGCTTGAATAATTGCTGTGCTGTCCATATCTCCATATGTGCTTTTATGTTTTAGGGGAAGAGAAGCAATATTATTTTTGTATTCAGGAAAAAGTTTTACTTGTCTTTCAGTTCAAAGAGATATTGTGCTTTTGATGAAAAGGGAGTTGTGGCTTTCAGAACATGTACTGATACTTAAGGAGAGACAGGGAAAAAAGTAAATGGAGGCTTTTGTGATTTAAAATTGGTAAAGCTATTTATTCAAGGTAAGAACTAGATCAAACCTTCATTCATTAAACTTAAAATTTTTATACTGAACAACCTCAATATGCATTCCTCAAAGGCTGTTCCTTTTCTGCCTTCATTTTACTGTTTGGCAGTGGTAATGCAATCCAGGACTTCATTAGCTTCTGGTATCTTCCCTGGGTCATCATTTGCTTTCAGGTGGGCTGTCAGACTCTGCACGATATAAAATGCCCTCAAGTACTTTAGATTGGAATAGGACAGAAGGCTGATAGTCTCCACTGGGATCTAAAGTTGGCAGGAATACCTGGGGGTCTTTTGGGAAGACCGGGGAAGAGACAGGTTGTACCTTGTGCCTCACAACCACGAGGGTGAGAAACAGTAAACGTGTGAGCTCATGATCTGAGGTCAAATGCTCAAGGTGTTTTCCTATTGATTTTCTCTTTGCTTAATAAATAACTTTTTTTTTTACTCCAGGTTGGTGTGATTGGTCTGAGACCACATTCCACACCTGGCTAGAGGAGGGTATACACATATCCCATAGTCCAAGCAAGGCCCAGAGGCTGTCTTTGTAGAGGCAGATGGCTCAGTCCACACTAGCTTAGCTATTTGTATTCCAGCTCAGGGCTTTGGAGGGTAGGAAAAGAAGCGGAATAATGCTTGAGAAGTACCTTTACATGTAGTCAATTTTTATATATTTTTGGTTTAGTTTTTCTTTCCCCCTGAAATAGAAGATTATATATATGTAAGATCTTTATCTGAAAGCCCTCTTCTATGTCTCATGAAGCATTCTATCCCAGTTTGAATTACTTTCATATATGCAGGTGAGGTGATTAGAGACTTCTAAAAGATTCCACTTGCTTTATAAAAGAAAAATCATAGTCCATATACTTAAAAAAAGGTATGAAGGAAATAATTGCTCACAATTTTGCTAAGTGCTGAAATTCCTGTAAATCCACTATAAACCACACTCACTTTTTTCAAAAGCCAGCAGGGACTATAAGCAAAATAATTCAGTGTACTAAAGGAACAAAATTTGGGATTTATTTTGCACTGCCTGACAATAATAGTTTTAATGGCTTTACAACATGCACAGAGATAATTTTGTGTTCTATTACTGCTCTGTTAAGAACTCCTGTTTAGAATTGCAAACTTTTATAAGAAACATCTTTTCTGTAGATCCCTATCTTTAGACTGGTCTCTTTGCCAAAGAATTAAGTGAGAATGTCTGGAGTAGTAGCTCACTAAGTTGCTTGGATGAAGGCATGGAACAGGCATGGCAAGACCCTTCTCTCAGGGAAAAAGGCATTGGTAGGATGCTGGTGAGGCACAGAGGGCTCATGTTCCACTGCTTTTTGAAGCAGTCTCACTGCAGAGGAAAATCCCACACACCTGCATAGTTTAAAGTCACTAAAAAATGAAAAAATTATGGAAGCAGAAATTAATTCTTGTTCCTCAGAATATTTCTGCAGTCTTGCAATTACACTTTTTTGAATTGCTTGGATAATGACATTTTATGAAAAATCTTTTGTTACATGGTGTGGAATTCTGTGAAATTAAAGAGCTGGTGACAGTGTGATTTCTACCATGGCAGTGCTGAAAAATCAGTTGAAAATTTGCAAAAAATTTCCTTTGACAAAGTATGTGCTTGTTAATCTTTGCAGATGTATATGCTGAAAGAATGAGTATGCTCATGCTCAGTTATTTAAATGTTACCTGAATAGAGAAAAATTTAAACATTTTTAAAATTAAACATGTTACTTGCTTTGCTGACTCAGGCATGTAACACATCAGTAGTTGGAAGTCAAAGGGCAAATTCAGTGCAAGTTATTTATGCATGGTGTTTCATTTTTTTTCTGTTTGTAAGATTCTGTATTAGTCTTAATTCCAAAAGATTACTGGAGGGGAAAAAAGAGAATAACAAGAAGTAAGAGACCACTTTACATATTCATGTACCTGGTGAACCTCACTGGCAAAATATTAATTTTCTTTTTCGAGAAAAGAATACCATGAATAAAAATCTTCAGAGAATTTCATTTTAGAAACTTGGTAGTATTCTTTCCTTTTTAACCTTAACCTTTTTTATTTTATAATATGCTGGGAGGACTGAAGAGGGAAGCATTTTTATTTGCAATAAAATACTCAGCTATTTGACATTATGCACAAAATAATGTGTGCATATATATTTTCTCTTGAAAACATATATTCTTTTTGTTCTTTTTATTTGTCTTACAATTATTAAGCAAGTCTGTGTTTAAATATGTGCAAATGAGGATTTTTTTTCTATCTTGGTAGAGATATCTCTATAGGTATTTCTATCATTGCTGCCCATCTATCTCCCTTGGACCGCTGTTTTTCCCAGGATTTCCTTGGATACATGGGCTGTGTATGTGTAGCTTACAAGGAAGAACAGACACAGGAAGAAAAAAATGATGAGGCAAAATAATTGCGTTATTGAACACTGACCTGGGGAAAGGCCTCTTGAAGTGAAACAGGGTGTGTGAAAAAAATGTTTAAAACCAGAAAGAGGATTGTAGTTTACCTAACAGGTCAGGCTACCAGCACACATTTTAACCACTTGTATCAGCTTGTCGTGGCCTGAGGTCCAAATCTGCTGAGTGCAGAATTATGGGATTTGCAGTTCTTGTTTTAAATCTGTGACTTCACTGATACCAAGATGTGTTCACAGTTTGTTGCTCTAAGTCTGCCATAGCTTTAATTTGTGAGCACTTTTGCCACGTTTTAATTTTTGTAGGCAAAACAAACATGTACAGGCAGAGTACTTTTCCGTTCTGCAGGAAAGCATATGGATTGCCTTGTCCTTAGGATGGAAAGGCCAGCAAGAGCCTCTTTTACCCAGCAGTCACTGAGAATTGATTTATTTGTAAACACAAATGCAAACCTGTTTCTTCAATTGCTTCTAGGGAACAAAAGGAAAGGTACTGTAAGAAAGCCATCAAACTCTAGTGAAAAGTTTTCACATTTCCATTAAAGTTGTAGCATCAGATTTTTTTTTTTTGTCACTACATCTTAAATTTGTCATTTTTATTTTTCTGTGGATGACCTGGAACATCCTGAATTTTACCTACACATCAATATATTGCTAATGATTTTTTTTTCCAGAATGAATGTTGCTTTGTCATATTTGATATGTGTTTATACTTGATAAGAATATGTGGCTAGTAAAAGTTTCATGAAATGGTGGAATATAAACTTTTCACTTTAAAGTACCTCATGTTTTTCTAGCTGGCAGCCTGGCATCTTGCTCCCATGAAGCAATCTCACTTAGAGGAAATAAACAAGTGGGAGTTTTTGAGTTTTGGAGCTGATTCAATTCTGCTAGAATAAGAATTAAAGGTAAAATTAATGCAAGCAATAACAACAACAAAAAGGAAATCATTGAAAAAAGCACAGAAATTCTACTATTGATGAGATTTAGATACTCTTTACTGGGCAAAGTGACAGCTGAATGAAATGCAGAATCTGAGCTGGGAGGCAGAGCCATCTGAGTGATGTTTAAGCTTCTAAGAGTATTTTAACAATCATTACCCAGTTACTTTAGAAATTGCCTTAGAAACTCAATGTGAGCTATTGAATACTGCCATATCCATACAGGGACCTTTCTTGGAATACTCTTTCACCTCTCCAGTACAGCACTTTGACTTGAAGGAAACTTACTTTCTATGAATATTTATAGCCTGTTCTTTTACAAGAAGTTTTATTGATTTGATTAGTGCTCCCACAGAACACAGATGAAAAGAAACCACTGAAAGGGGATCAACCTCTGTTGTCAGTTCTTGAATATTGCACACTTTATTAACGTCAGTCTAGGCTTTCCTATTATTATTCCTAGCTATAAGAGAAGTATTGGTAATGTCATTTTTTCAGACAGATTAAAAATCAGTATTTTTAATGTCTTTCTTTTTTTAAAAAAAACAACATCATAACCCTCTAAATAATCTATTTGCAGTTTTGTGACACAGAATTATGAGCTAGTGCTAAAAATCAGAATCATGTAGTTTGGAATCCAGAGAATACCCAACACTCAACAAACAGCAGCAATTTGTGACAACATGGTTCCCAAATCACTGACTAAAACTGTGAGAATTGGCTTCTAGAAGCTGGAGTGGGTGAGTGAGATGGTTGAGTCACCAAAGGCATATAAATGATGTGTAGAAGTGGCACCTAGGGGCACGGTTTAATGGTGGCAGTGTTACATTAATGGTTGGACTCAGTCTCCAAAGGTCTTTCCCACCCTAAACCATCCTATGAACAAATTGTGCCAAACTTCTGTAAAGCTAAGATTTTCAGTTTCATAGCAAATCATGATCTACAATAGGGCTTCTTCTCTGTTATTGCACAGGACTCTTCCCTCAGGACTGTATTTTATTTTCTGTACATGCAATTGATGAATTAATTTGAAGGAGAAACACTATCTGCATACTCATGATGGGATCCTCAGGCAACAGCTTGTGAGTGAGGGCTGTAACACGTAGTGTGTGCATGGGTGAAAGAATTCATGTGTATACATAGCACAGAAATGTACTTTCAAAGCAAGAGTATGCATTCAATTCATTTGGGGTTTAGATTTTCAAGTAATCCTTGTACTTGTTCAGCCTTCAGATTCTCTAGCTTTGTGTTCAGGAATATATGTGCACACACATATATTGTGTGTTGGCCCTGACAGGAGAGGAGTACAGAGTTTGTAGATATTGGCAACATCTATCCCAGTGTATCTCTATCTTGAGCAAGCCTGAGAGTCTTTGAGGGCTTCAGAGGACAAACTTGCACTAATTAAGGGTCAATGTAATGCATAGTCCTCAGTCACCAATTTATTGTGAGTTATGGACCTAAATGATATAAAGAATTTTGGACTTCCCTTTTTTCTGTGCTTCAGTTACTGGCCTGTAAAAAGGGGAATAGGAATTTTCTAGCTACTTTGCAATGTTGGGAGGAAAGTCAGATGGAGAATTGGAAAAGCCCTTGTACTATACAAAGCCATAAAACCTCTTGGAATATGCATTTGTAAATATGCAATAAATAACACAGGCATATAGAAGCATGTCAAACTGGACATGTGAGAGTGTAGGAAAGAGTTAAGAAAAGGAGAGGAATAGGGATCAGTGTAAGAATGTGGATTTTTTTCCACACAATGAGCACAAACATGGAAGTTTTTCTATTTCTGCAATGTACGCAGGGATTTCCCCATAGTCAGTATAGGTGCAAACATTACCTTTTTGTTTAATGATTATATCTAGCCCATTATTTATGCTAAAAGGGATATCTTATTCATCTGTGATTAAGTCCATATCTTTGCTTTGGCACTGTTGGGCAGGGATGTATTTAATGCTAATCTCCTGAGCCCAAGTGTTGATCTGAAGGAATATTCAGATATTCAATGAATATCTTCCAGAAATTCAATGTGGTACCTTTTATAAAGATTTTACCAGACAGCTCCTCAGGGCCTGGAAAAAGCATCTTTTGATCTGATAAAATCAATTTGACATTGAGTATCAAACCCCACGTGTGCCCTTTGAAAAGGGCAATCCCTGTAATTGAGCAGGGTGGTCGCGGTGTATGTGAACCCACGACAAAACTGCTTGCAGTGGCACACAGAGCTTGGTGGCTGGGGCCAAGGCCATAGCAGCTGCTTCCCATGGCTCCAGCCTCCTGGGAGTCAGCAGCCAGGAGCTCTGCCTTTTCTCTGACTCTGTGAAATCTCAGTATCAACTTTCTCTAATCCACTTCTGTGTAATTAAGTGTGTGCCTGTTCACCAAATCATTTATCCCTCAGTATTGCGCTGTTCCATCAATGGACTGCATATTCAAACCTACTGCTGAGAGTAGTTTCTCATACCTCAAAATACATGACATAAATTTGGGATAATTTCACTTTCTTTATTTTTGATACCTCACAAATGATGCCTTGTTTAATCTGAGGTTTGTCGTAAGCATGGAGAAAGCCTTTACTTGTATTTCAATTTATATTTCTTTGTATAGAAAGAAAATGTTTCAGAACTTCCCCAGAACTTTCAATCCCACTTGAGGTATTTGAAATAAGTGAATCATAGGTGGTGACACTCTCTTCCAGTCAATTTAGCAAGTAAAATCTAGTCTTAGAATTTTCAAAAGCACTTATAATCTCTCACATGAGAAATACTTCATTGCAGCTAGATAGTTTCAGTAGATGCCCTTCTTTGTCTAGGAATTTTATGTAAAAAACATAAAATTTGGAGTCTCTATATTTTTAACCCCACTTTGAAAATGTGTGTCTAAATGAGTTTTCTGAAGATATTGGTTAACTAGAAAGCAAACATATCTCTTATAGTTAAAGCAGAAAAAAATAAATTAGTTTTCAGTCTTTCTTTTTATGAAGGTTTGAATACAAGGATACTTACCATCTAAACAAAAGTGTCATATCAATTGTATGAGAATTTATAGCATTTCAAGCTTTTCCATATTTGCAATATTATATCTTGCTTATCATGTGGGAGAAGACTCAACTAGAATTTGAAACTTCAAACATTGTTTTGCTCAAAAGCAGTAATATGTAGTTATTAAAGTTACTAATATCTGCTTAATAGCAAATCTGCTTCTCATGGGAAAGTTGCAGATGCTTTCATTCTCTCAGAAATATGTCAAAAAAGACAACATGAAAGTAAAGAATCCTATAAAATCTCATTTTGTTGTTTTTTGGGTTTTGGTGGTTTTTTTCATTTTGCATAGCCCTCCTTCCACCTCTACTGCTGACCAAAGGGATACAGATTCCCTTTGAACCTGATTTAAATCTCAGAGGCTCCTAAGAGTTTGGAGTTGAAACCCTGGAATATGTTACTTTGTTGAGTGGAGCAATTAGTTACAATCTACTTACTTTTATTCTTAATTCACTCAGGGGTTACTGGAAGCTTCTCCTAAAATGCATTTCTTGTCCAAAACTGCTTGTCAGAGGCAAGTCCTTTGTCTATTAAAGGCATACTAAGAATTTAGCAGAACATGAAAGGGTTTTGGTGAAATTAGGAGGCAAATCATCCTCCTGATTATGAAAGTGAAGTGAGGAGGCTGCACTGGGGAAGGACAGTCTAGAAAGGATATTGACAGTATTTTGGATGGAACAGATCCTATCTGGCAAGTTAAATTCTGTACTCTATACTGTTTATGGCAGATAGCATTGGTTAAAAGCTTTGAGGGAAGCTTTCCAATGAATTTAGAAGTTTTAATCAAGCAACTTGGTAATTTCCACAATCAAACCCAAGTAATATTGGTTGAAGTGGAGAAAGGACCAGTTCTAGGAACTCAGAAACAGGGGAAGGGATGAGCTGCACAGGACTGAAAATGTGAAGAATAAGCAAGGTACTGAGGCTGCCTGTGCAGTTGCAATGTGCACATCCTGTCCCCATCCCATCCAGGCGAAGAGCTCTGAGGCAGGGAAAAGGCAGCAGACCGTGTTGTCATGTGGCTGATTCCCCGAGGTTTCCTGTGGGCAAGGCAGTCCTAGCCAGACTTTATGCTGGCTCTTGAGTGGAAAGGGGAACTCGGGAGTGAAAACATGCCAGGGAGCTGCTGCAGTGGGACCAGATGTTCCTGCCCTCTACATGCAGGAACTCTGTGGTATGCATGGATATGCAGCAGCATTCCCATGACCATGTCTCTTCTCCCAGCGCAGTGTCCAGCATTAAGGTTTCTTTGGTTTTTGCCTAGCAACAGAATTCTTCTTTTTTGTCTTTATCGTAATTATTTAAAGAAAGAAATAATACTTTTCTGACACAAACCTCTTGGGCATTACATCAACCATATGAAATATAAATACATATCCTCTCCCGCTGTATAAATAATGGATTAGGTTTTCACTGGAGAAGCTGAGAGTAGGATTTGAGGACAACTTGTGTAACTCACAAAGTAGGCTACGGTGTACAGCAGCAGACTGTTATAAAACATGACACAGTAGGAAATGTGATTAATGTGTGATGGAAACCCCTTGGTAGATCAGGTCACTAAAGTATGTACCCTACCTGTTGTTTGTATTATGTTCAGTGAGCACCTGGACAGAAAAAAACTGCTACCTGGTGGGATGTTATTTTATCCAGTAATGTGCGATTTAATCATACAATTATCACACAATACCTTCTCTGTGTTTGTGGAAGAAAAGCATTTGACAGTTTTTAGGATGAAAAACAAGAATTTGAGTGTAAAAGTGAACTACCATCCTTCCTTCAAGGAAGACATATGTTTGATTTAGAGAGAATACCCAGAGCTGAATGTGAACTTGGTGTCCTCACACCAATTAGCAGCAGATGAGAAGCATGCTGCAGAGAAACAGCCTCTGTAAGAGCTCTGGGATGCTCACAGAGTGCCTGCTTGTTTTTTGGGGCCAGCCAAGCAAAACTGCTTGTTTGGCATGTGCTCCACTAGGCTGGTGTTTTGTCACCATTGCGAGACATTGCTTGGGTAGAGAAGTAAATAAAAAGTGACTGCCAAATCCCCTAGCATGAGTTTTCTAAATCTGGTGTATCCAGACCCTTGATTCTGAATTGCATTAAGACCTCCCAGGAATGATAAGCTGGAACAATTCAAGCTTCTGTTGTTGCATAAACAGCCATGTTTATGAAAACAGAGTAGCTTGGGCCTGTTTGTCCCTTTTTGCGTGGTGATGAGCTAATTTGATTTTAAAACTTGAGTCTTTACTTCTTGGTGCACAAAGGGACAGAGTGAACTCAGTGGAGCTGAAATTTCTGGAATTATAATTTTAGCCCTGACTCTGGTTTAGGGAAGCATATTGGGTTGGTCTGAAGTTGTTGTGACTTTTTCCCAGTTTTCTGAGTCAGGCTTTTTTTCATATATTACTGCAGAGAACATTTACAAAATTGTAGGAGTGCAACCTGTAAGTGATATTTCCTGTGATTTTGTGTGGGGTTTTTTTTGGGGGGAGGGTTTTTTTTTGTTTGTTTGGTTTTTATTTTTGTATGGCAAAGTTTATTAGTCCAGATTTAGGGAAAATTTTAATATCAGCTTTTTCTCTGATTGAATTCTATCAATATTGCATTTGTTGTTTACATAAATGCAATCTGAAAACTGATTTGAGAGTGAATTATCTGGGAGTAAAATATATTCCCGGTGTGATTTATTTTTATTTTAATGAATCATAGAATGGCCTGGGTTGGAAGGGATCTTAAAGATCATCCAGTTCTTACTTCCCTGCCGTGGGCAGGGACACCTTATACTAGACAGCATTGCTCAGAGCCCATTCAACCTGGCCTTGAATACCTCCAGGGATGGGGCATCCACAGCTTCTCTGAGCAATCCATTCTAAGTTAAGTGAGGGACAGTGTGTTCTGAAAGGAAAAGTTAGTTCTAGCAACAGAGCTTACCTACATGAGAGCAGAACCAAAAATTAAGATAATAGGTTTCATAAAGAAAAGCTGTATGTTAAACCATCATGCTCAGAATATTTAAATACAAATGCTGTTCAATACCTAAGACATTCACTAAATGTGCTCTATATTGTAGGAATTTCATAAAAAATATTAAGCAACTTTAAAAATAAAATTTGTTGTATTGTTTTAAGAAAAAATGGATTTTCTTTGGGGGATTTGTGTGCATATGATGTTTTTCCTATGAAAAGTTTAAGGCACTAAGATAAATTTCTCATTTATATGCTAAACCACTTTGCTTTTTATTTGGAAGTTATTTTTCCAACAAGAATGTAATGTTAAAAGAAGCATTTGTCTAATTTCAAAAGATAAGACTTCTAATAGCAAGTTTTGCCTCTTGCCTGCTTTGAAGGGCATATTGTTCTGCTAAAAAGTGAAAGAATATCAGAAATTCTGGGGTGTTACTGCTACTGGTCCCTCAAAACATGGATTATCTTTTGGAGGAGAAAAACACTTGAATTAAAACCCAGGACTTAAGCTCATGAAACTTTTCTGTAGGGTTCTGCCTATGTGACCTTGTCCAAATCATTAAATACTGATCCTGGGAGATGTACTTGAGGACATTCCACAGGTACTGGGTCCTGTGCTCTTTGTATCTCACTTTCTCTGTTTTAAGTAGACCAGCAGTAATTGAGCCATCAGGGGAATTTGGGGTCCTCTTTTACACAAGTCTGTGAAGACAAAATGATTTCCACTTTCAAATGGACAGAGCCATGAACTGTATCTCTAAGCTTTTTTTGAAGGCACTAAAGCCTTAAATAATGAAGAACCTAAGCAGTCCCATTTATGGCAGAAATCCCTGTTTTGCTCATCTGGGTGGTTTGGGATGTTTTTGCTTCACTTTGAAACTTGGCCCATGTAAAGGAAAATTGTATGTTGTTTACAGGTGCTGCAGCCTGTTAAAAGACCAGTGACAGACAGTGGCAGGCTAAGGCATAGATGAACCAATGGCTATGAGCTACATGGAGTAGATGATAAGAGAGTATCTCAGCCCCTATTGTATGACCTACATTTTCATTTAATTTCTCACAATGTTTCCTGTGTCATATGGTTAACCTGATTAGCTTGATTTTGTTCTGTTCCTGCAGTTCTTTTTAAAACTTATGATGTATTATGTGTAACCTCTTATCTCAAATTGTTTGTAATTTAGGCTTTGGAAACATCTCCCCACGCACACAAGGTGGAAAGATATTTTGTATCATCTATGCCTTATTGGGAATTCCTCTATTTGGTTTTCTGTTGGCTGGTGTTGGAGATCAACTAGGGACAATCTTTGGAAAAGGAATTGCCAAAGTAGAAGATACCTTTGTTGTGAGTATGCTGACTGCCTAGTTTGCTGCTTTTTTTTTTTTCCCTGCCCGTTCTGAATCTCACAAGTGAAATGAAAAGCCTGAAAAATGGGGTATAGCTCATTGTTGGTATCAGATGTACAGGAAAAGGTAGGAAGGACTTGGCACAGCCTGAACTTGTTAATGAACACCTCTGAGAATTGGGTGAAGACACATTCCCTACCATGATTATGGTTGGAAACTGGAATAAAACCAAAAGAATTTTGTTTTTGCTCTGCTCTTGTTACTTATAAGCTTGCTGTGATGCTTACCGTTAAAGGTTTTTACACAGATTGTGATAAGAAATGTATTCACTGAGATTTTTGAAGTAATGAATGCTTAGCAACCAACTTTGTAGCTGTTAGCACCAGCCCTGCAAGTGTTAGGACTGGTTTTCCACATCAAGCCCTACCCTTGCATACAAGACACCTTTTGTTTATAGAAAGGGTCTGGCATGGCTTTGTTTTCAATGCAAAGCAAACCAGGTCTGTGCTAAGTAGTCTTATGCAATAGGCAAACACAAGCTTGAAAGCTTTTTAAGAAAAGGCATGCATTTTGGGCTTTGAAACAGCAGTTCATGTCCAAACAAGGTACTGGTGCATAACATAGATTTCCCTTGAGATTTGTCTGAAGGGGACAAGGCAAGAACATTCCATAAGAACATTTTATAATTTCTGGGTTTTCATAACTCATTTTCTTTTCCTTAAAGGTATAGAAGTTCTGAGATCAATTTGTGCCTCTCTTTTGTTTGTAGAGATAATGATCTTCCTTTTTAATAATGGATGTATCCCTACAAGAAGAATGCCCCAACATAAAAAGCAGTGTCATCCCCTTTTTTGACAATATCTGAGTGAAAACACTGATCTAGATGTTGCAATCTGGAACACTCCCTAATTCTGTTTATTAGCTTGCTTAAAGAACTGGGAGATGCTGATGGGTCAGAGCAGGTATTTTTATGTTGCCATAACACAAGCTGTTACTCTGATTTGGATTACAAAAGCTCGACCTTGGTCATGCTGACTGTGAACACAGTTGCCACTGAAACTTAAAAACAAGAAAACATCCATTGTGAACAACATGATTTAATTCTCAGTTGATTTCTGTGAAGGTTTCTTGTATAATCCCTTCTTTTAGGTTGAACTGACATACATTGGATGGATGGAAAATGTCAAATTGGAATTTTTCAGGGGTCTGTTCTAGCTTTAGTGCAGTTTAGAAAAAATGTTAATAACATAGAGAACAGCTAAATGATGTGGTTCATTAAATTTGCAGATGGTCTCAAGCTGGGGAGACAACTAAAGCTTGGAGGATCAAAATGATCTTAAAATTTTTGAAAAGCAGTCGAAGTAGATAGGATTAAATTCAAGCAGGACAAATTCAAAGTAATATATGAGGGAATAATAAATTATCCAGCTGCATGTCAGGCAACAGCTGTCTAGGTGCAATTTTATGGAAATGTTCTGTGGACTCTAGAGGTTAAGGCAGATTAATGCCATACTGCCATGGAAAATAGGTAAAACTGGAAATAGACAAAGCATAAGAAAGGCTCATTCTATTCCATTTTGTGCTATTTTTTCATATCTACTTTTGAGAACAATACTTAATGAAACATGGGCTAGTTTGCTGGTGCCAAGGGTTTGCAAGAAAAAATAGGAAGGGGAAGAAAAGGAAATAAATTTATTTGGTTTAGAGAACACGTAACTGAAAGAGAACATGTGTGAAAGTTTGCTGGAAAGAAAAAATTAGCAATTTCTTTTTTTTGTCTTGAATAAGATCATAAACAGAAGGAGCTGAGATGTAGGTTAAGCATTAGGAAAATTATCAGATGACAAGAGCATCATCAAGTGTTGCCTGGCCAGTAATGTATTTGCAGTGGCTTAGATATGTTTGTTTTGTCTTTGGACAGGTTTGGCTCTCTTACATCCCTTCCAGCTCTGCTTTGTAGGATTTCGTTTAGCTGATTATTTGATTACAGAGAACTGTATGGTTAAAATTCACCTTATTTAGTTGGTTATTTGTGGATGTACAAAATTAGAGAAACTGCAGGTGCATGCACTACTTGTAACTCACTCAAATATTTAGACAACTGTCAAAACTCTTACATCGTTTGCTGTTAATATTAGCGAATACGATACATGCTGCTGACCTGTGAAGAGTCCAGCCCTGCTCTGCATTTACTGCTGGCAAATGTTTCCTAGGATAGTCATGTTTGTTTTGAAACCCTTTTCAGAATAAAATCATGCTTCAATTTCCCTGTTTGCTTGAGAATTATAATGGAGCGTCCTCTAGAGCTATGTAGTGCACACTGGGGAGTGATGGGTGCTAATGTGCGCTGGTGCAGTGTTATTAATAATGGGTTTCCTCTCTTTCCCCTTCCCTTTCCAGAAATGGAATGTGAGTCAGACAAAGATTCGCATCATTTCAACAATAATATTCATACTGTTTGGCTGCGTGCTGTTTGTTGCTCTTCCTGCAGTTATATTTAAGCACATAGAAGGCTGGAACACATTAGATGCAATTTACTTTGTGGTTATCACTTTAACTACCATTGGATTTGGTGACTATGTTGCAGGTAAGATTTTTTTGTAATTCTTTATCTTATAATGTTCTGCACAGTGATGTTTATTCTGCATTTTTTTCTTAGCTTTGGGACAGATGTATCTCTCTTGTGGCGCCTCTCTCCCAGTTTTATCCTTAATCATTCAAGTGACGGGGCCTGTCCTCATTTTGGTTGATGCGACAATGTAGAGACAGGAGGTGGGACAGTGAAATTCATGGTGCATGTGTCTGCCTACTGTTTTTTTATCTTCCTATGCTGTGAAAAATTAAGTAGGGTATCATTTTGGTGGGGTTTTTTTCTTTTGCTTACAGGTTACAAAGTGCAAGCACTAATCAAGAATTTTAATCTGAATATGTTTTTCAGCTGGATTTGTTTAAAATGCCTCACCCTGTGAAGTGATACAAGTTTTGTGTGCATCCCTTACCTTCAAAATATTCCAGAGCTCTCTTTCTGCCATTGAAATGTCTGTATTCTGTAGGATCTTCTGGATCCTACTTCTGTGACTCTTTGTCACTACACACTTGCCCATGTGTTCTTTGCAATGTTAGGAGTACAGTTTTAGTACAACCTGTAAATAACATGTCCAATTTCTATGTCTCCATTAAGCTGAATTAGTTTCAAACAACTTTGATATGCTAAGTTTAAAAAAAAAGGCTGGGGCAGTCCTCTGTCAACTTTTTTCTTGAAAAGATGCCAGATGTGTTAGTTCACTTCTTGGATTTGAGTAAGTATATGTTGTCTGTGCTGAGAAAGACATTGATCTAAGTCAGTGATGTGTAGAGGTGAGGATCAGGAACCCAGAGCTTTGTGCTCTGAGCCTGAGACTCACTTTCCTTGGCCTGGTCTGATGCTTCTGCTGATACAGAACCATCATCTCTGTTGTGAAATGTCTCTCTCCCACCTCTGAACTCTGTGCAAGGCAGAGGTGGCCGACAAGGCCCTTTGTGCTGGGTCTCCTCTCAGCGAGAGACTCTGAAAGAGGGAATTGATTTGAGTAGAAACTCACACGCTGTGGGCTCCTCCTGTGCCTCTCCTGTGCCGATGGCTGTTGTCCAAGTGTGCCAAGCAGATGTTCTCCTGTTGGGTAACTCCTCTTGTAGAGGTGCCTGAAGTTTTGCCTTGATGGCAGAAATGGGTGTCGTCACTGGCAGAAGTTTTTCAGGTTGGTGAGGTCCAACAAGGACCTCTAAAGTGTTGGAACTGCTTGACAGATTTGTAAATGATCTGGGTAAAATGGGGGTAAATTTGGTTGTTGTTGAAGATACTAAGCTGCTCAGGCAGCCTTCATGTTTAGGCTGCTTGCAAACTTGCCAAAGATTTTTGTAAATTATAGAACTGAGCTGTAAAATAGCAAATCAATTTTCTTTTGACTTTGACGTAGTTATTTGTGATGTGTATTGACTTCTGTCTTTCCATTTTCTTTCCCGTATTCTTTTTCTTGTTTTCATTTTGTCTTCAGAATCTGTGATTCTGGTCAGATAACAACTAGCATGAAATGAAAAATTTATGCTGTTTCCAAGTCAAGAATCTGGGTGTTTTAGACTTTCATTCCTAAAGGGTATGTGTATGACAGGGAATAAAAATGCTAGTGTATAAAGGCCTGGTTATGTTTACTGTAAAGCATTATGTGAAATGGCCCACTTGGCTCTAACTAGAACACTGAGTACATTCATCATTACTCCCATTATAAATTTCCATAGACTTTTCTATTTGTAGACCATTTGATATCATAATTTTTTCCTACATTGTCTGCTTTTTAATTCTACCAGGAAACACTTTCTCTTTCTACAGAATGTCCTTGTATTATATTGTTCTATTGCTGATGGCCTTTTATGGTTCACTTGAAAGATGTTCTTTATTTAATTTAAAATCCTACTGTAAATCCATTATTTCAAAGCATCAGAAATGTTTTCTAGCTTCTTTGAGAAACATGCATAAGACTTGTATTTGAACTTCAAAATGTTATTGACTTAAAGGGGCAATGGGATTTGTACTTGCAGAGACAATGCTCAAGAAGAGGGTTAAGTGGCTGTCTCCATCATATCTGAGAGGTTAACATTCCTGTGGGATTATATTCTGACAGGGACTATAATTGATAATATTATCATCTTTGGGTGAACTGAAATACTCTGGTTTTGGCTGGTGACTTGAAGGATTTTTCAAAAATGCTCATTTGTTTTCTTTGCAGTACATAATTGGCCAGTTAAATAAAAAAATCAAAAAATAGGTAAGATATTAATTGATTAAGCTTTGCATTGTGGAAGTTTTCAGTCATTGGTAGGTATGTAAGTACAAAATTATTTGAAGGAAACTGACATTGCAATTCTCAATGAAGCTGATAGAATTTGTCCTAAGAGCTAGGCTTCCTTATTAATTTTGAGGGAATATGCAGAAATTTTTGCACCTAAAAAATTAGTACCTTTTCTTCATAATTTTTTTTGTTTACTTGTTTCTCTTTTAAGTCATAACTACAGAGTGGACACTAAGGGCCACTGATAATTTTGTGGTACGCTTTGTCTGGACAACTATCCTTGAAGTTTAAGAAAGCTGGGTGTCACAAAAATGGAGAAACATGAAGAGTTAAGACCTGTAATGTTGTATAAGGCTGTAAAAGAGGTGGCCATGATGGAATATTGTGGTCCTAGAGCATGCTGGTCTTGGTTCTGGTTTGCCACGGTGAGGCAAAATGCACCAGACAGAATGATGCTTCAGTCTACTGGGTGCCTAGATGCAGCACATTTCAAAAACCTCCTCACATGGGCATTAATTTACTTGTTTTTCTGACTTTTTTCCCCTTAAATAAGTGAAAATTACCTTCTTCCACTTTGCATTGTAGTCAAACTTAAAGCATAATGGTGGGCTGTGATGCTCTGATTTGCAATTAAATCAGAGTGTACTTTTTGCAATAAAAGTCAAATTGATAATTCTTTTAGCACTATGGAGGCCCACATGATAATCCATAAATATGTGTCAGTTTTGGCCTATAAAGTTCCCTCAAAACCTTCAAATTTCTATATATTTGTAAACTTTCAAGTAAAAGTAAAAAAAAAAAGTAAACTTTTTTCTGGGAACTGCCATCTCACAGAAAAAAATCATAACTTTACAAGCCCCATATAAATCTCATTTGTTAACATATGTGTTGGTGAGTGCGGAAAAATTTCTGAAAGATCTATAATTTTTCACTAACATGAAACTTGCTGCTTTCTGGTGTCACTTCAAGTAAAACCTGAAAAGAAGCCCTGAAGAACTTTCAGGAAGCAAAGAGCAGTGTGGTACTCAATAGCTGTATCAAAAGGGAGCCAATGGGATGAGCATGGCTCAGAACATGGGGTTTGAGAAGGTGATGTTATCATTGACTGCTGTACAGGCGGTCATATTAGAAATTCTTTTACTTCTCCAGGATCTTGTTTAGAAGTTTCTTTTTTTGTCTGGGAGACTATGTACTCTATTCCCAGAAACCAGAGAGAGAAAATGTTCCCTTTGTTAGTCGGAGTCTAAGATATTATTTGGAGCCCTGTGGACATTTCAGCTGGGGTTTCCATCAGCAAGAGAAGCCTTAAGGCAAACATAATAGACTCCTGCTGCATGCAAGGAAGGAAAAGATGAAAAGCCCCTGTAATGCATGTTCAAGAAAATATATGAACTGTATTCCAAAAAAAAAAGACTGCTTCTGTGTCATGAAATTACTTGATTTTTCAAATTTTTGGCATGGTTTAATTTTTTTGGAGGGAAAGAAATATTTATTTTATTTGAAGAAAGATTATTGTAACACAAAAAAAGAAGAAAAATTGTACTACAGCCTGCATTGCCTTATGAATATCAGGACATAGACAAACATTCCTTTTCTTGTTTTCAAGAGAAAACATTGACTTTAACATGACAGAGAAAAACTCAAACACAAGTATTAATATCCAGTGAAAAAGGAATCTTCTCATGTTGAATACAATGAAATATATTTCTGGGTACTAAGGTTAGCACTGAGGCACGTGAATGTATCTGTGTAATTGACAATATATTGTTCACATGTACAGATAAACTCTTTTAGTTGCAGTGCAGTTTGGAAGATATATTCAATTATTTCTAATGGCATTAACCTAACAGGTTTCAAATCTAAATTAGGTGACATGTCCAAAACTTGAGTAAATTAAGTAGAAGGCAATAATATAAAGAGCATATCAGTAATCTGTTTCACGGTGGGGCATAATAATGATACAAAATTGTCTCAACTGGTTCAGTGAAACAGATCACAGAATTCTGAAAGTGTTACTTTAAAAACAGATTCCAGCTCTTTTGTTACTTTTGTGGGAGGTTTTTTTTTGGCTTGGTTTATTTCCCATGTTTGAACCCTGATTTTTAGCTTACTGCTTTTTCACTGTTTCGTTCTGTAATCAACTCTGATGTATTGTCACTGTGATACACATACCTGGCTCTGCACTGTGTTGCTTGGCCTGAGACCCAGTTTGTAGACAACTGAGATATTTTAGTCTCATTTAATGTCACCCAACTGGGGCACTTGACCTGGTGGTCATAGCAGCCCAGTTGATCTGCTGTCACTGTGTGATACCACGCACCAGCAGAGAGAAATTGCTGCCATGCTGAGCCTAGGGTGTGTCCAGCATCCTGGAGGAGAGCAATGTGCCCTCCCTCCCACAAGCTCTGTGTCCTTTTTTTGGCATTTGGAAGAGCTCTTTGCCTCCTCAGAACTCGGTGTCTGTAATAGGGGCTCTCTGGTGTGAGCCGTGCTTTCAGCTGAAGATGGAGCACTGACTTGCTTGATGTCTGTGCAGGACAGCATGTGAGGAGTGTTTTAGTTTTCTGAAGTAGCTCTCCATTTTGCACTGAGTGGCATCAAGTGGCTCCTATTGCCTACTCCTGTTCCATCTCTGATAGTGCAGTACTATCTTGTCTCCAGCCTCCTGTGTTTCCACACTGCCACATGAGCTAGTCTTTCTCTGTCCATTTTTTTTTACAGTCCTCAGAGGCAATTCCTTTCAAGATGCAGGGCTGAGCCTCCATATTTCTTTGGAGTGGAACAAATGACGTTTCTGGATTGAACATGTTTGTCAGGTTTGCCACAACAGGGATGATGGACAGCTACTTGTTATTCTGCAATTAAAACTGGATAATATCGTTTTTCTATATCCAGAATAATTTGTACTGCTGCTGAAAACCACAGACATTTCCTTGTTTGCAGTGCCAACTTTTGAATAACCCAGAATTTTTTGTTGGTATGGAATTAAGATACTCAATGTTGACACATTTTCTATTCTCTCCTTCTAATTTTGAAGTAAAAATGCAAAGCCAAACAACTTTGAAGAAATAATTACATGTTTCTATTTTAAGCCAGTTACTGTAGAAAGAATGGGGAAAAGAGTGGCAACAGTTAAGAAAATTATTTACTTTTAAAGTACTCATTTTACATAAATAAATAAATTAAAAAAGGATATATTTGTAATCTTGATCTCTTACCTAAGAACCAGAATTTGTTCTAAAGCACGCCTGAGATATTCACTGATACCTTTCTTCACTTAAACAGAGTTCTTGACCTTAGTAAGGAAGGTTTGGGCCATCATGTAGCTTATGTTTTTCAAAGTGTTGAAAATCCCAAATAAAATTTATTTAGTACATGTAAGAATGGTGGCAACAACAATACAATAGCCTGTGATGGCAGTGGATGGGAAAACTCTGACTTCTCATAGACCACGAGCAACTTTAGATCAAATCTTTACCAGAAAACATCTTGGCAATAAACTGTGGCTGCTCTTGGTAACTGATTACAGCAGTGAGACTGCTAGATTTCTTCTTCATTGTGGTTTTAACCTATTTTGGGTAGAGGCTAAAGAAAGCTAGGAAAATTTTTGTCCCTCAGCCCACAAAATTGGGTTTTCAAAACAAGCAACAAAATTCATCTTCTGCCTTCTCAGCATTTTGCTTCCTAGAGGGCTGCATAAACCAATTTGCTTTGCAAAAGAAACATGACAATGTATCATATTGATATGCTTTTTACAATGTTGCCCATAAAATCATTAGATTATCTCATATACTTCAGTACGAGTACATTTAGCTATGCGTACTCATACCCAAATGTATTCATACCCAATTAAGTGAATTTGGTAGTAATGAATTGTTGTAGTTTAAATTCAGTACAGTTGAGTTTGTGATCACATTTCTCTATGAATTCCTATTTAATGACATTCCCAGGTAACTTGATTATGGCAGCTTGAGCATCACAGGAGACAGTAGTTATGTCAGGACAAACATCCTCAGGTATGTCTCTCTCTCCCTGAGATTTGATAAACTGCAAAATTATCCAAGGTCTCCTTGAAATTCAGCTCAACGGCTCATAAAGTTTTTAGCTTTGAAGGCTTACCCCAGAGTATTTCTTTGGATACCTTTTGTCCCTTTAACTTGAGGAAAGCGGAACTCCTTTGGGCATGGCTAGATGGAGCCATCTCCTGGCTGGAGAGCATGGAAAACTTGGTTGAACATTAATGTGTCCTAACTCCTGCCCCAGTGATTAAATTTGCTGTAAATAAAATAAGCATAAACTGTGAAGGTAGTGCTTCCTGCAGACTGGCAGTTAGGTTCCCGTTTCACTTTATAAACATTATATGCCAAAATTTAAAACCCAATCATGTGGATGTTTTCTATGATACCTTCTTGTGCATTGTATGAACAGCTGAAGAAGAGGGTGAACCACCAAGTGTGGTTTATTACTATATTTTATAATATTATATTATTATAGTGAAGACATAGTGGTAATCCACCATTTTTTGAATTACAACAAATTTTGGGTGAATCATCCCTAAAATACTGTTTTACTGGATTGACATGAGATGGATGTTGTTAACAAATAATTTGGTGTTTGTCTTGTGCTGTGACAAACTCAGCCCTTCGGTGCCTGGGTGTCTTCTCTTCCAAACAGAGCCCTGTCTTCTGCCTCTGCTTGGGACTACAAAGTCATCAAAGGATATCCACTTTCACAATGTGAATTCATCTCTTGGGTAGTTGAGTAAACCATTGCAGCTCATTTTTTTTTTTTTTTTTCATGTAAAGGTGTAACTGACATGAAAATAACAGCATTTCTTTCTGTGAGGGCTTCCATATAAAGCTAGCCATCTGTAAAATTCTTCGTTGTTTGCATGCAATATCTGTGATAATAAAGCTAAGTAAAAACATTATCCTCCATTGGAGTCAATCTCAGTACTGTAACAAGGTGCTTGATATTTTGGGGCAAATTTCCTTTGTTTTGAATCAGTATAGGATTCAGATACACAGAACTAGATATTATGTACCTGTACAGGCTACTTTAAAGTGCCTGAGAAGGTTTTACGGTAGAGTCTCTTCAATTATGGGCAGATAGATCAAACTTCTTGCAGCAGCCCAAACTAGGAGTCTGGTTTTATTTGTTGTAACACAGGTGAATTACAAGTTTAAGGCTTCTGTATTATTGCATGGCAAGATGTGAAATGTTATTTGTTGTTGTCAAGAGCTCTGGATGAACACAAGTTTTTTGTGAGGAAATAAGGCGTCTGTTCCTTATAGCTGTATTATACCTGAAAGCTCTATTACAGACACCTCTGAAATTTATCCTTTTTTTATATTTTAACACTGAAAAGGAATGACTGGTATTCAAAAAAGTTGCTTTCAGCAGAATTCTTTTTTTGGGGGGAGGTATAATGAGTGCAACTCAAGTCCCTGCACTCTGCTTTCCTTCTGCAGAATGGAGATGAAAATGTTTGCCTACCCACCAGGGACATTGTTAATGGAGGTGCTACTCTTTCTTTACTGAGGCTAAAGGTTTCATATAAGTATTGAGATGTTTTAAAGTTCTTGCAGAAACAGATTTCTCAGGATATGAATGCATTGCATGCTTTGGAACTATAACTCTGGTAAAGCATCATTATTTGGAACAGGTGGGAAGTCATTTCATTCAAGCTGTCTTCAATGACCTCTTTCTTAAATGATAGTATATCAGAAGCTGAATCAGTTTGTGTTCATTCAATAATTATTATGAATTGTTAACAGTCTTTGTCTAAAATTTGCATACTCCAGACATTACTTTCAAGAGTGAATTAATTTATATAATTTGAATTCAACAAAATATTTTCCATGGGTAAAAATACAGAAGGTATAATAAATTTAACTTTTTTTCCCCTAGGAATATTAATTCAAAAACATCCTTGCACCTATAGATATTAGGTCTGAATTAATTTTTACTGTATTGTTTTTCAGGAGGATCAGATATTGAATACCTAGATTTTTATAAGCCAGTGGTGTGGTTCTGGATCCTTGTTGGGCTTGCTTACTTTGCAGCTGTCCTCAGCATGATTGGAGACTGGCTAAGGGTCATATCAAAAAAGACAAAGGAAGAGGTAAGAATATTTTGAAAGGGGAAGAAATTCTCCTTTTAAAAAACTTTGAATAGAGGCCAGGTGAGCTTATAGCTGCTTTTGCTCTTAGGATGCATAGGCCAAAGCTGTTTGTGTATGAACAGGAATGCAGCAGCTCAAACTGCAGGGAACTACATAGCATAGCAGTCCATTCAAACAGAGTGTTTTATTTTCACATGTCTGCATAGAAAATTAGATTAAATGTATTATTAAATTAAGTGTATATGAAGAGTTGCACTTGATTTATGGGGAAAAAATCTTAGACTGCTGTTCTAGGTAGTAGAATGTAGACTCTAATTTTTAAGGCAAAAATCATTCTGCTTTGTTTCTATAAGGGATGCAGATATGTAAAGAAAATACTTAAGTAGTTATATTTGAGATATCATGCTTTATAGCAGTAAGAAAAGAAATTTTTCATATCATGCAAGGTATTGGAATAAATTATTTAAATTTCTCTGGGTGTATTTTACCATATGTCTTCTACAGAATTACTTGATATTTGTAGTCAAGTATATTGCTTTCAATTGGAATATGTTTTCAGTTGTAAATTTCATTTGTTTTCACTTGTATTTATTATTCCAGCTATACAACAGAGTTTTCTTTAAGTTTTGTCATTTAAGAAAATGTCTTGGTTTTGAAAATGTTAGAGGGTAAATAAAATTTCCTTCAATTGTAGCATGCATAGTTCAGGTTTTACTGGAAGTCTGAGAAATTAATTTTCTTTGAAGTGACATATTATTTCCCTCTAATTTAGCTTGAGTTTTGTTGCACACATCAGTTGATTTATGCTACTCATACATAAAAACTATAATTTGTTTTTGATGGAACGAGTATGTTGGCTACTGTGCAGTGACCTGCTCCTTACATTGTTTTAAACAGTTTTCCTAGCTGTAGGGTATGGCATCAATGCCTAGATGTATTCCTGGCAACCCTTGGCTTCCCAAAGCCTTTGCTCTGCAGGATGGCTTATCCCTACATGTTTTCACTGACTGTAGCCCCTCAGGGTGCCTGCCACCTTCTGAGCAGGAGCAGGGGCACTGCTGGCAGCAGGCAGGAGGGTGGGAGCTGGGGTCTTGGGCAGGATAAAACCCACTTTGTAAGGAATGTGGGATGGGAAGCCCTTTTCCATTGCCCTGGCTGTGCTCGTGGCTCTGTGGTAGAGACAGCACCATGGCAGGTCTGCTGTAAGTACACTTTTAGCAGGCAATTCATAACCACTTAGCCCTGAAGGAGAGGACAATATTTATTTAAACACTTTCAGTTCAAGAGTGTCATCTTTTGCCACATGCTGTAAATTTGAAAGGGTATTTATGACTTCCCTTCCACAATGGGCTTTGTTAGAGCCCTCCACAGACAGGGAGCAGCAGGTATCACCTGAGTGTTCCCATTTGCAGGTTCAACAGCTGGCAGGATCACAGGTCTGTTTTCTAGAAAAGCACTGAGGGTGCCTTTAGCAGCCAGCCTTACATGGCTTGCACTGCCTGCAGGGAAACCAGTGCATCACTTCAAATGCCAGCAACCTGCAAGGTTGTATCTGGATATTTTGAACTTCAGAATTAGGTTGGTCTTGCCCATTTTCCCCTCTGCAATAGGAAGAAGTAAGAGAACACTGGAACAGGCTCCCCAGGGAAGTGGTCATAGCACCAAGCTTGTCAGAGTTTGCAAAGCATTTGGACAACGCTCTCAGGCACACGTTGGAATTTTTGTGCAGGACCAAGAGTTGGATTTCAATGATCCTTGTGGTCCCTTCCAACTCAGGATATTCTGTGATTCTAAAAGTGGTGTTTCCTCTGGGCAGTCTCCTGGTGTCTAACTGTTCTCAGCTTGGGGGACTTCCTAAATTGTCTTTAGTTTCTCTGGGTTACTTGTGTCTGGATGTTTTGGAAAAAATATGATGTGACGGAGGCACTGTGACCTCAGACTATGCAAAAATATTCTCCATGTTTGTTTTTTGCTGTATTTTCTCATACACTGTTGACACATTTTAGTTCCTTACACTACTTCCTAGAATTAATCTGATCTTTAACTTCAGTTTCCTCCTATTCTTTTCTGTTATACAGGCAGTATCTTACCCAGAGGTCTTAGTATCTTGGCTGTATAGTTGACTATATAACACACTGAGGTTTTAATCCTATAATGATGGTAATATATTAAGAATGTTTGAAATTTGTAGCTCTTTGTGAAGCTATTTCAATATAGATTAACTCAGGGAAGGACTTAAAGACACATGAATTGAAGAAACACAAGAATACTTCTAACACATCAAAAGCATTCCTATTTTTATCAAGGGAACCTGTTTGCCAAATTATGCAGTGCAGTGTTGAGCTTTTTCTCAGGCACTAGGAATGTGAAACCTCATCCATCTTTTCATTCTTTCTCACCTTTATAGCCTAAACAAGCATATTCATTTTGTCTACAGCAAGGAAAACCTCATTCTTCAGATATATCAGAATTCTCTTGGCTGAATCAGGTATTGGGAATTCTGCTGTATGTGAGTCTCATGTGTGTTAGGTTAAAGACAGACATAACATAATTGGTGCCATTTGTTTAATTAATCATATCTCTGATGGTCAGAAATCTCCCTCCCTACTTCTTAACCCATTGCTCAGGCATGTGTGGGAATTCATAGCAGGAACAAAATGCTTTAGCAGTTTAAAATTGTATAGTTTTAACAATGGCAGAAACCAGTTTGAGAATTGAATTATGATATACCCTGTGTGATAGATTTTTTGTGTGTGTGTGTATTTTCTTTCTTCTATCATAATGAAACTTCGTAGGAAGAAAGTAATATAAATACATTGCATTTTAAAATAAGATTTGCTGTAAGGATCTTACAAATATTCACTTTTTACAGGTTTCATTTTATGATAAAAACTGCTGCTCTTAGCTCCTTCTTGCTAACTGCCTGGGAAAATCTGAGTGAAAATGCTGAAGGAGTTTAGTGGAAATGTAGTTATCAAGTCTCTTCTGTGCCAGCAGAAGCCAGATGAGACTGAATTTCTTGTCTTTCTTCCAGTTAAACCTAAATTTGCAGTGGACTGTTCCAACTTCTATGGATTCAGATTATAGCAGAGGAACCTCTCTGGAGTTCCAATATCCAATGAAAAACCCTGGTTCAAAGTATTTTCTTGAACTGTCTTGGGGTAACATTGCCAATCCTTGTGGAAACAGCTTCTTATACCTAAAAGTAGCCTTTGATAGTGGGAAACAATGTTACATATTAAATCCTATTGAGATACAGAGCCCATGAAAAAATCTACAGAACTGAGATCAATGCACTCTGAAAACTGAAGCAGTTTAATGTATTTCCTAGGAAATAGGATGCTGAAAATCTTCCTGAGAATTAAGGAAATTGTTATGGGTATCAACAAATAAACAAGGTTTTGCATAGGACTTGTATCCTACTTTCCATGATGAAAGCAGTAGTCTAGCATATTTTTGATACAGGAAGGAGCAGATCATTTAATAGTGATCAGTTGTACTGGTTGCAGCAGTCTAAGACCCAGCAGTAAAATCTAGAGAATGTTACCTGAGTCTAGAATAAGACAGAGCCATTGCAAGTGTTGTTCTTTACTTCCCCCAGCAACCAAAACTATAAATCATCAGAGGTATATCTCTTTTGATAGGTAGCTGTAATCTTTATTGCTTTTTCTTGTAGTCTAAGGTAAAAAGTATCAATAAATATCAGCATATTTAAGTCATGAAGGGAAATCCTTCTTATTCCAGGGAGGAAGCATGCTGTTAATATCACATCACCTAAAATCTATAGTCCTATTCATATATTTTAATGTAGTTGTGGTGTTCTTATAGAAGCAGTTTACATAAGACTTTGAGGTAATAATAATGCATTTCACTGTTTCAACAAAATCAAACAGCTATCTTTTTTTCAGTATACTACCAGGAAAGTTTGCCATATGCAAGTGGATCTGAGACCAAAAAAAAAAAAAAGTCTAATCAGAAATGCACTAATGCACAGAACTTCTGTATTTTGATATTAAAATCCAGATAACCGGTATGTCACTCAGTTTCTCTGGTGGCTTTTGTCTCCTGAAACACTCTGGAGAATTTTGAATGCATCAAATAGGGCGGGAAGTGAAAGACAAGTAGAGACAGAAGTGGGAGTTTTAGAGGGATTGATCTGGAAGCAGCTCATACGGTAAGATAGATGAAATGTCAGAAAGTCACTGGAACATGCTGTGTGCTGTAATCTTAAGTAGGCGATCTGTCTCTGAAATTCAGCCTCAGCTATAGTAGCTTGCCTTAAACTCCCTCCTCTTCATTATTCTCTACACTCTGATTACTGAGAGCACTTTTAAAGTCTTCTGAATGTAGTCTTTTTGAAAGGTAAATTTTCAGCAGGAATTTCTTTGCCTTGTCATTTTTTTTATTTTCTTTCTGTATGCAGCAGCTTCTGAAGTCCAGCATTTTAAGCAAAAATGCCCACCCAACCAACAATCTTGTACATTTAGGCTATAGATCCTGGAGGGGCCTGTTCTCTTCACTGTGCATCAGGAGTCCAAGTGACAGACACGTGTTAGACATTGGCCCAGTTTGGACAAGTGATTTTTTCATGCTGCTTGTCCGTCTTTTGAATTGAACAACATGCACCCAGCTTTAAAGACCAAGCCTAAAATTTCATGAGACATAGCACATTTGCTTCTTGTGGAAATTCAAGAGGCAGTTGCTATATTTGATATTTATAAACAAATTTGACTCATCTGAATCATCATTCAGTTTAATCTTCTTGGCACCAGTGACAGAGCTGTCACTCAAGTCTGTCAAAATAGAATTAGACTTGTCATGATGATGCCATGGAGATTATTGCACTCCTTATATTATTTGTTGTCTTTTTATTTGCTTCAGGCTGAAGGTGCTCACCCATCTTAAGGGACCCAGTGTAAAGGGAACTTGAGCCCATTTCTCATATCCCCAGAAGAGGGACCCTAGATGTAGGCTGTATGCATGAGAAGATGAAAAAAAAACTAGTGGACGCAAGTGAGAAACAGTTTTGAAGGGTTTTCACCCTCCAGGCAAACAGATTGTCCTCAGAGGTTGTGTAGTGAGGGTGCATGACCAAAGAGGAGGAAGAAGTTGTTCAGTTGTTCAATGATCTCTTGACCTGGCTCTCCCTGTTTCAAGAAAAAAATCTGTTCACTTAGAAATTAAGATGGTAGAGAATAACTCTTTAGCGTGGTGATCAGAGTCACTTGCTGGTCTGTTTTGCATTGTTTCAGGTGAGATGGGTCAGCTTCTGTTGAAGAAAACAACTGCTTGGACTTTTCCTTTTCTTATATTCACTCCCCCCAACCAACCAACCCCCCCACCTCCTGGCAAAAGAAAACAGACAAACAATCCAAAACATAAAAGAAAAACAGGCAAAAACCAAAAAAACCCCAAACAAATCCCAACAAAACAAAAACCCAAAACCCCAACCAACCCAAACCCAAAAAAGCAAACCAAACTGCAGCAGTTTTACAAATTTTATACCCACAAGTTCACTAAATTGATCAGGCTGATGGGATTGAAGTCTGTTCCTGGAAAGCACTGAAATGGAAATATTTGTGGGAGAAAAATACAGTGTCAAAGCTACTGTGTGCAAAGTAATTTTGCAAGGCAGCGATTAATATGGGAAACAATTCTAAGATGTGCAAGCAGGAAATCATCGAATTTCTGTAGGAAAATGGTGCTACTGCTGCAGATGTTGTTAAAAGGTATATTACTGGAAAATAGACCCTATATTTGTGGTCTAAACTTCAGGAAGAATGCAGAGAGCTACAAAAATGGCAAAGGAAGCATCTGAAGAGAAATATATTTTGCATTAGGAGGGTTTGGGGTTTTTTTGCCAGTACATCCAAGATGTGCAGAAAAGTCTGTTTGAGAAGGAACAGCCATGTTTAAAAAGGTGAATGTTTTTAATAATTTCTATGAGATGGGGAGAAATATAAAATCTTTCTACAGTTAAAACAACTGCATGTCTCCAGTCAAATTTGACTAGCAACAAGACAAAAACCCAACCAAAATAACCCCAAAATAAAAGGTGGGAGTAGTCTCTCTATGGCATCCCAGAGTCTCAGGGATGTATAAAGAGTGGTGTTGGTGTAAAGATGTAATGGAAATGACTGACCTGGTTCTGAATGCAATTTGATTTCTTCCTTTCTATGAGTTTAAGTTATACTGGTGATGTTCCTGAATCTGCCCTAGCAACGGTCTGTAATACTGAGTTTCTATATTGATCAGTCTTTTAAAAGTCTGCTGTGGTAATATGTGCAATAATGAATAGGAAAGAACATCTTGTTCTGAGAATTCCAGAAAAACTAAACAGCTGATGGCTTTTTACACTTTTTTGAGATATTTCCTTGTAGTTTTGTGTACTTTGGACATGTGATGCTTGCTTCACTTCAGATTCAGCACACACACAGATAACTTCTCCACAGTTTTGTTGTGGCTATATTTATATTTGTATCATGCCTCTTAGCTGGTCATACCAGGCATAGAGACTGCTGATTTGTTATTCCATATTGAACATCAGGTCCTGGTGGGGTGCTGATTACAAGAGATGTGCTGCCAAGTAGACTTCCATGAGGAACAGCATGGTCCAAGGCATGGGGACACTGTCAGTGTCTCTTATGCCAATCCCTGTCCCTGGCTCTGCTCTCCCACAGTGTTCGGGGAAGAAGAAAATCATTTCAGTGAAGGCTGCATGCAGCAAGGGAGTGAAGGCAAGAGCTATTGAATTTGCAAAAATAAAACTAGAGCAAGAGACATATTTCATAATAAGAGAAATTGATTAAAGAGAGATCAGTTATAGTGATGGCATTTCTTGAAGTTAATTATCCGTGAAGGGTCCCAGAATGTATGTTATGATGGTCTACACTGAGAAATCTTAATTTTTGGAGATAAGATGTAATTGATCCTTTGCTACAACAATAAATATATCTGTGGGGGGTTTTTTTATTGTGGGATGAAAATATTCCAGGTTAAATATCACTGACATCTTCATGATTAACATTCCTGAAAACGTTTTTTTTGGGGGGGGATAATCTCAGTGCTTGGCTATTGTTAGGAAAAGACCCCAGAACATGTTATTAATGTTGAGTATATAAATCTGATAGCTGTCTTGAGGATGAGTTCCCAGACACAGCAAGTTCAGCAGAATGCCCTTGCAAGTGTGTTGACATTGAGGAAAATGCTTTGCAATTGCAGATAAAAGGGACCAAAGCAGCTATGGAATACTGCCTTTCACAAGGGATAGGTGCAGCTGTAATACTAGTGTTGAACAGCCAAAGTGGAGTTTTAATATTACACACAGATATCACTCCAGCTATTGACACTAGAAAGTTGAGAAATAAACAGTTCTTGCTGGGGCTTCACCAAGTAGTTACTATAATAATTCCTTACTACCAAGTAAAAATTAAAAGTCCTTTTTTATGTTTGTTCTTTTTTTAGCATATCTTTATAAGTTAAAAAAAGTCCAGTGAGTTTATGAGCAGTTGCTATCTCTTTCCTCTGGGAGAAAGTTAAGGCAGTCTTTCAGCTGCCTGTGGCTTGGGTTTCATTATGCTTCTAGTGTAGTTCTTAAAACTTTGCTATTCCTGGCTGCAGCCAAGTTATTGGCTGTATGGCACAGGCAGAGAATACACACTGTTCTGAGCCACCTTAGGCTCCGTTGGTGGAGCTTTATGCAAACCTAAGTAGTTTCTTGTGGCTAATACATGTGCATGTCATTCACTCTCACCAGGTTAAAAGAGGGGTTGGATGGCTCTCTGAGACAGCTGAAACCACTAAATAGAACTGATTTTTAAAGAAAATGTCAAGATCTTTCTCTCTTTTTTTATCCTTATCTTTGGAAGTTAATAATAAAGCAGAACAACAGGGATTGAGATAACCAGGCCCATAACTTGTCTATACCCTTGAGACTCCACACATGTAGATCTATGCCAAGAGGTATCTGATGGGCAATATTCAATAATAGTTCTGAGGAAATACTTAGCATGGCAGTCTTCATATTTATGGAAAAACAAAAAGTAAAACAAAATAACCATCTTGACTCCTGGTATATCTGGTTTTGTTTTATAGGCATGATTTTTAGGCTATTTTTATTTTGTTGAATCAAACCATGATAGAGGAAAAGGCCATTTCTGTTATATCTCCACAAAACATATTCCCACAGCTGCCACCATGGATGTTCCTCCACAAATAAAATAATCAAAATTTGTGGGCTCTCTGCATTCCCATTGGAGAATGTGGTTTATTTCATCCAAGGCGTCAGATGTGTTCATCGAAGTTATGTGGGTGAAACCAAACAATCATTGCTCACCAGAATGAACTCACAAGCACTGCTTATTACAGAACTGAACAATCCAGTTTCTGTTAGGAGAGTATTGGTCCCAAAACATTTGACCACCATGGCTACAAAAATACAATAATTTATGTAATTGAAGCCTTAGCCCAGAAGATGACAATTTCACAAAAGAGAGTCTTTTCCCCTCTGATATTTGTCTGAAAAACAGAGGGATGTGTGTTATATCAGTGAGTGGAACCAAAAAAGGCATCACTTATTGCTTTGTGTGTGCCATTCACCTTGAAATTAAAGTCTGGTACCTTAAAGTCCTGGTGAAGAAGAGATCTCAGCTACAGAACTGAGGTCCTGACAGGATGAAGGCATAGAAGATGGTGGACCTGGGAAAGCTCAGCATAGGTATCTCATTAATGCCTGTGGTATTTCTTGCATTTTGTGGCTGTCTGCCTTTAAAGACAAGTAGAACACGCTCTTCTTTAAACACCTGTCCACAGGTATTTTGGGTATGTACTAATAACACTATAATAGCAGAAATACTAAAAGCCAGGTCATTGGGTTGGGAATTTTAGATGGACTATAAATGAGATTCTCTTAAAGTGCAGCAAATGCACAGGTTTATCAAAATTTTTTTGTGAAGCTTCTCTTTTTCTCTTCTGCACTCTGGTCCTCTCTAACCTATAGAAACTGAGGGTGTGAATAGAAATTTGTGTCCAGAAACAACTTTGGTGGGGAAAGGTGGCATATGCTTGCCCAGAACTGCAGGACAGTGAGATGGCAGGTAGGAAGGAAACCCCTCTGATGCACTCAGGGATAAACCCACCCAGCAGCTGAGTTGTTAAACCCATCATCCCTCTCTACATTTTTTTTAAAGGAGCTTTGTGAACAATTTCTGTGAACACTGGCTGAATTTCTTGAGAGCTAAGACAAAATGTTATGTTCTGTACTCTGCTGCCTGCATAATTTGACATGTAATGCACTTTCTAGTTTTGTCTGAGTAGCATATCATAGAGAGGTTAATTGGATGTGTTATTTTTAAGTAGCAGGATAAAGTACACTGGAGAGGAGAAATGAAGCTATGAAAATTTGGAGAATGCATTAGGGATAAATGCAAGAAATTATATACTGAAGAACATCTAGACTGTTAAGAATATCTGTAAAGAAGGGCACTTTTTTTTCACCCTAAAATGTAGTCAAATGGATACCTCCAGCTCATCTACTTGCTTTTTAAATTCAATTTTTTGGCTTGCACTAACATGCTCATCATAAGATGTATGAGCCCTGTATGCCAAAGGGAAAAAACATAATGCTCAGCTATGACAGAAAAAGCTGTACACATTACTTAGAAATATATGTTTTCATTTTCTTGCGTGACATACATATAATGCTATTTTTTTCTTATTTTATACTCAGTGGTTTACCTCCTCCTGAGTATATCATAGCTTTCATGTCATATATCTGAGCTCCATCCAAACCAGGTATATTTCTTCCCCTTCTGTAAGAAGAAGTAGATTAACAGATTACACTGTTATGTTGGGGTTTTTCAAGAATATCCCTGAGCTGGAGAAGCAAAACTAAGGCAAAGTTAAGCTAGGCAAGTGCATTTGTCTTGGTCTATTTAAGGATGGCCTTATGCTTTTGTGGGTTTTTTTGTTTTCCTGCTAGAGCACAGATGTGGTTTAACTCAAAATACAGATTACTTGTAGATGGCCACACGGCTTGTGCTTAATAGGATGAGTGATCTTCCTGAACGGTGGGAAGTTTAGCATGCATTAGTGTTTGCATAATTTTGTGAGTGTCCAGAAAGATTCTCAAACTCTTGACAAGTATAAGAGCAAATGTACTGAAGGATGAAGCAGGTGCTTCAGTATGTTCAAATGGTTTTTTAGTTTCAACAATGACATCCCCTTGAACATTCTTACATTCTGGCTAATGCTGTTGGCCTTTACCCAAGTGTGGAGCTCAGCTGGACAGAATGCTAAAACACAGTAGCAATGAAACTGAATGGGAACTTTTGATCCTACTAGAAATATTGACTGAGAGACAGTTCTAGGACATTATTCATTTAGATGGATTTGGGCAGGAGTAGGTGAAGGAATGGTGGCTTAACATCCATGTTTTCTTTCTAGTTCTGTCAAATTCGTATATCTGTGTTGAAATTATATTGGTGATTGTTTATGTGTGCAGGCTGGGAACTGTTTGGTCATTCAGGAAGTTCATGCAGTACTTTATTGATGTCTGGTTTCCACTACAAACCCTCCCCCCCAAAAAAACCCCAAACAAACAAACAAACCAAAAAAACCCCGATAGTGGCTTTAACAACGAGTAGAACACTCTCCACAAATGGTTCAGAGGCAGTTTCTTATTATATCCTAGTAGAGTAAATGTGATATCTCCACCACAGGTAGACACATAAATTGGCACAAACCTTTGGAAGTGTTACTGGAGATGACCTGTGGTATTTGAGACATCCTCATAGGGTTGTTGGATATGGTGCAGGTTCATATGGAATACCCTGGCAGTGGTAGATGGAGGCCAGGCAACCTGGGCTGGGCAAGGAATTGGGTTAATGCTGTCCATTTGTTGGAAAAGTTGTGGGTTTTTGTTGTCTTTTTTGTTGTTGTTTTGTTTTTGTGGTAAAGCGTGTTGTGTGGAATACTTAGTTGTGTTACTATATACCATAATTCTTGAGAACTTGTTATTGAGACTTGTCTTCCCTGAAATCATAAGGGTACTGCTTCCTGCTTCTTAAATACATAACAAAGTTACTTGCTGTTGATGTTCAATGTAGCTAGGTTTATACTCCTTGTGAAATACGTCTAACACCTTGTTTGGCAGTCTAATTTGGATTTTGATGTGGAGGAAGTCAATTCAGGAGTTGGGATAGGAACCATGTCCCTATCACTAGTGGCATTTCTCTTCCCTGAAGGTTAAAGGCTGAGAAGCATCACCAGATTAGTGCTTCTTCTTTTATGGCTGAGTCAGGTGCTATCGCTGTGACATGTTTTTCCTATTGCTTCTGAAATATTCTGTGACATTCAGCCTTATGTTCAGTATGTAGCTGTCAATAATTTCTGTGACTAAGAGGCTTTGTCCTCATGTCACACTGCCCCCAACTATGACAGCTGTAGAGTCTACAGAGCTGTGCTGTAATGAGGCAAGAGATCTGGAGAAAAGTAAATTGTTTTTACAGTGGGTAGGTATGCCAGGAATTGAATTTTTTTGAGCAGCATAGGCAACTGGCATTTCAGTGGCTCTACATGAGACATGTTTTGGTTGTCAGAGCCCAAATGAAGAGGAGGTGTAATACAATGTGTTAAAATGTCATAACCTAAGGACACAAAGAACCTGAACATGATGTCCCTATGGATCAAATTATATAAGCAAGTTACTAATGTACACTGGTAGTTAAAATGGCGTATTTCTTCTCTTATAACCCTTTCCTTACCTGCTTGAGTCTCTAAGTGCTATGAAATTAAGAGTTTTGTTTTAAAGAGGTAACATTTTTGAATGCATTTCAGTTCACATGAAAAGTAGGGGTTGAAAGCAGTGATTTGAGGCATGCAGAGTTCAAACAGCACTGAACTCCTAGTTCTTAATGTGCTCCAAATCCCTCTGTTTTACTACTAATGTATCTTGATTCTACTTAGCAATAGGATTAATAACAGCGGGTTTCAATTTATATTTTTCTCCTGCAATTTTAATATAAGCCGACATCACAACTTTGGTGTATGGGCAGGTAGAATTGTGTCCACCATGCTAGAGTTCCACACCTCCTTAATTGGAATGAGACTATCTCCAAACGCACATTTGTTGATGCTCTTCACCTGGCTGCATAAACTTGCTTCCCCAAAGAAAGAAATCTCACTAGAATTCAGACATCAAATATCCCAACAACTACAATTTTAAGATTCTCTTGAATAACTTGAATGCTATAGAGCAGCTTGCATCAGCAGGTGCATCACCAGGAACATTCTGAGCTTATCCTAGAGGTCACATAAACTTTCTTTCTTCAGAACTTGCTTTCTTCAGAAGCAAGTCTAGTTTATTTTCTCTCCTGGACAAACATGAAACCATATGGGAACTAAAGTAAATAAATAAATAAATAGAAATTTTTGAAAGTTTATGGGGAGAGAGTTCAAGGTGGTTGTATCTTTCAATAAGTTGCTGAGACACAATTTAAAATCCTGATAGCATCTCTTGAACGTGACCACATGCAATGCCAGGGATGTGTGCCTGAGAAAAATACCTGGTCTGTTGAATGCTTACACAACTGGTGAGGGGTACATATCTGCATATATAGTGTAAAATAGAGACCTGTGTACTGGTTCTTTGCTCCCCTAGACAGAGCCATTCTCTAGGACCTTTACTAAGGCTTAGGAAAAGGAGAGAACTGCCTCAGGGTGTGCACTGATACTGTTTATCATATTTTTATTGCTTGTTTACTACAAGTAAAAATATTGGAGCAGTTGAGATGTTTCAGTATTGCAAATTTTGTTATTTTCAGATCTGAAGTGCAGTGTGTCTGATCCTAGCTGCACAAATTAAATACTAATAATCATTCAACTAGGTGAGTCTTCTGTGTATTGCAGGTAATTACCCTTGGTTTAGAAAGTATACATTTGTCCAAATTTGTCATCTGTGTAATTCACTGAGGTGGAGATGAATGTAATAAAATGACCCTTGGGTAAAGAGATCTTCTTGTTTTGTTTCTGGAGGGGGAAAGTTTTCCTGAAACTCTAATCAGCTCATCCAGGAGTGACAATTTTTACCTTCATTATATTCCTGTTTTCCACTACACTGCAAAGCATGAATAAACTCATGGCTTTTTCTCTGATGACTTTCCCCCTATATTTCTCTGTGTAAATTCTTTTTTCATTTCTGTGCTTACCAAGTCAGAGTTTGCTTGCCAATGATTGAGATTCTGGACTGAACAGTACCAATTAGACTAATTTATGTGGGTTAAACTCTCCTGAAATGCTTTATTTTGGAATTATTTGTGAGTAGTTTGTATTCCCTGCACTGTGTCTTCCCAGTGTCAATCTGTCGAGGGAGAAGAGATTTAAAGAGAAGCAATCTATTTCCTTGGGAGTTATAATGAGATAATATCATCAAAAGGTGCCTCCTTTAGTTACCTACATAACTTTTTTAATGTAAAAGTGGTTTGACCAAAATACAAGTGCAAAAATATAAATAGTGACTAAATGACAGGCCATAGTTTATCTCAGACTAGATCTGCTCAGTCTACCTTATGCCATATTTGAGGAAAAATAAGGATGAGTGAAAAATTCAGGGTGAGAAGCAGACATGTCACTGAGGTGACTTTTAACTGTTGCTGTTTTGGCGCTATGTTTGAGCAAGCACAGAAAAGAGGATGCAAACAGCTGATGGTTTCCCTTAAAAACGATTTTCTGTCTAAATTTAGAAAATTCTTTGCCAAGTCTCCCAAGGATCTTTCCAGAGACAGTGAAAGGGCTCATAAATAATCCCTCACTCTAGTAACAATACATAACACTGCCTAGATTGCTGGGATTTCAGCATCCCCTGACCAGCTGGGTGTTGTGCAGCTGTCAAGCCTCTGCAGCTTTCCTGTATTACTGACTGCCTATGATAACAATAAAAAAAATCAGCAGAAAATATTTTTATTTGTGTTTTTTGAATTGTTGTTAACTCTTACTAGTGCAACATTTCTTCTTTAGTTGCTGGCAGTAAAAGAGTGAGTCTTTGGGACAAAAAATTTGTGCCAGTGGCAGTGGTAGCTCTTTGGCAGCCCTACACTCTCATCAGGCTTCTGAAGATAAACAGTGTCTGAAGTCCCTGGTGCCATAATGCTTCCTTTTTATTCCTGATTTTTGCTGCAGGTGGGGGAGTTCAGAGCCCACGCTGCAGAGTGGACGGCCAATGTCACCGCCGAGTTCAAGGAGACGCGAAGGCGCCTGAGCGTGGAGATCTACGACAAGTTCCAGCGGGCCACCTCCATCAAAAGGAAGCTCTCTGCAGAACTCGCTGTCAACCACAACCAAGACCTGACCCCCTGCAAGAGAACACTGTCAGTGAACCACCTGACCAGTGAGAAGGACCTCTTGCCAGCTCTGACAAAGACAGACAGCATTTACATGAATGGTTTGACGCCGCACTGTGCAGCAGAGGAGATAGCCGTGATCGAGAACATTAAGTAGCCATGACTTTGTATCCCAGCCCTTGGGAAGCTCTTGGCTTAGACTAGCCATACACCATTTTTCTCCACCCTCTCAATGACCAGTGCTAGCAGAATTTTACATGTGTGCATGAGTTCCACAGAAAAACTACAGTCCTGAGTTAGCATCGCATCTCTTCAGAGACACAAAGACGAGTGGCACTGCTGTTTCCGAAAGATGCTGGAACAAGCAATGTTTTCTGCCTTTATCTGCCCAGACTGTTTTTCACTTCTAATGTGCCATATGGCCTCACGAATGAATCTCACTTGTTTATGGTAACAATGTAGCTTTGAGGGATCAGTCCTTAAAATTTCAGGGTCTACCTTACTGAGCCTAGGAATGGACCATTTCTGGACTACAACACATTTGTAAATGGCAAGAAATTCTTATGCAGCCTTTTACCTAAGAAATTTTGGTCAGTGCCTTATCTTTTGAAGAACCAGAACCTCTACAGTTCCTGTACAACTTTTGTTTGTTTGGGTTTTTTGCATGAGAAGTGTATTTCATTTAAACTTTTCGTTCTTCTTGAAACGGTGGTGTTTCAAAGGTGTCTGTTGTGAGGATACCAACCAGCGTGAATGAATGCCAAAACTCAACAATCATCAATTGCTGTTCTTAGCTCCAAATTTAAAGGCACTGCAAAAGTTGCAAACCTATCCCCCAGAAGCATTTTGTTTTACTCAGGTCTAGCTGATACTTGTTCACGCTGACTTGTAGAATTTGCAGACCCTTTTCAGGTCTTAGTTTTCCAACTAGTGTTCAGCAGTTGTTTTTCTCTGCATCAGGCGTACCAAAAAATCTGCAGCTTATCTATGACTAAATTATTTGGTAGATGACAAGAGCAAATAAAAATTACTGTTTTGATGAGAGGCAGGGGGAGCCTTTAAATTGCTGTGTTCTAATAATCACATTTAAAAAAAAGAGGCAGAATACAGCTATTTTTAATAAGCATAAACCTTCTGCCAGATATTTGGTATAAAAAGGATTCTTAATTTCCTTTTTAAGCCAAGTCACCCCAGAGGCTACATGATATTTTACCTGGGAATCCTGGTGGAGTGCTTTCCTGAATGTCACATGGGTTGCCTGTGCCAGAGCTGTGGCTAATGTGGGAATGCAATTGAAACTGGTATCACTGTGACTTTCTACATTTCAAATAGAGATGGCTCTGAATATCAATGCAGGCATGAAGAAGAGCTGATAAATAGCACAATCTGAATACTGATGATTGTTCAGACAGGATAGGCTGACAAGAAGCAGATCTAAACCAGACTGTGGGTTTTCTTTATTGGTTTTAAGAAAACACGTTAATTTTGTACCTTCTGTTTTGCTTATAGGTGTACATGAGAGTCAGAAGAAATGCAGGATGGAATGGATAATTTTGCAATTTTTTTCCTTATTTTAGTCTTGTAACCTGGCTGTACATAAAATGAATAGAACAGGCCTTAAAGAAAAATTTAGGCTCTGTAAATTAAAAAAGAATGGGACTTTGCTGATTGGGCATGATTCAAGTGGCAAATCTTACAGCATCTCTGACCATTAGATAACATGCAAGATATGAATGTTCATGTTTTTTGGATGCTTAGCTTGTTTTCTAATAAATATAAGTTAATATGTAAATTCAGTGTAAATATCAGTCAATTAACATTTACAGAGAGTACGCTTTTAAAACTAAGAAAATTCCGTGACACAGCACTGAGCAATGCTCTTATAACAAAGACCCTTGTCTCCCCAGCACAATGTTCTGAATGTCCACATGGCAAGGGTTCTTCTTGCCATGTATAAACTGTGAATTGTAATGAAAAATAAAGTTTTTAATTAAAATAAGATTTCCTGAATCTCCTGCTTGCTACAACTGGAATGCTAAGGAACAATTTGTGAAACAGATTTTTATGCTTTCATTGGTTACAGAGTATAGCAGTTTGCCACCTGCTTTAATTTAAGCTGGTTTAGCAATAAAGGCTTGATTTAGCACATAAATTATTATTTTTTTCCTTGATATTAAAAACTATGCTCTTTATTTGCCATACCTTAAGTTGTGTTTCTTACTATTTTGTTTCAAAAACTTATCAGGATTCTGTTTCTTCCATAATATGCTGCAGAGCTCCTGGCAATTGCTCCACCCTTGCCCTGGGGGAGGTGCAGGGGGCTCTGTGCTGCTGGTGCTCGTGTGGCTGCTGGTTCCTTTCTACAGAGTGTGTCGACAAGCAGCTCTAAGGACAGTAGCCTTTCATACTGCAGCAGGTTTTTCTACGGTGAATGTTTTACAGGGGCCTCTCTAACTAGATCTTGGCCTAGGGAATGAGAGCCCTCACAGCCTGGTGGTAAGCAAGGAAGACTGGGGTTTTTCTGTTGTTTCAATCTGATTTGTGTGGGGCATGCTTTAGTGCCTTTTGTAACTGATTTTTCAGAAAGGAACAGGTAATGTTCATAGTTTGTCCTTGATTCCCTGAGATTATCTTAGGTTAAAGCCTTGTATTCCTCTAACTAGTTTGTTTCCAGTTACCAACCTACAGAACTGCTCGGCTTTGTGATTTCTTTCATTTTAAGGAGTCTCAGGGCCTGCTGAAAAGAGCTTTTTTTTTTTTGGAGACCCTGGGGCAATGTTTGAGATACAAGTATGGATACTTAAACCCATTCAGTTTTTATTTGCTTTGACTTTTGAATATGATCTCTGGGAAAAAAATCCCTGTCAACATATATATATTTCTTTTTTCACTTTTGTAACAGATCTAAATTATCCTCCCTTATCAAAATAGATTCATCTGTGGGGAACAAAGCATAAATAAATAAAATCCTTTATTTGGAAGTTTAATAACTGAAGGAGAAAAGATGCCACAGTCTAGATGGCATAGGCAGGTAGAGTTATCGTGATCCAAACAGGTCATTAAAGTTATTGGAAAATCTTTCTCCCTCTCCACACAGATAGACCACAAAAGCTGAGGATGGCTCAGTTAATTTAAAATACTTGATGAACTCAAAGGTTTTTCTCTTTATTCCCATAAGAGCAGATTTTTGTATTGAAAAATCTGTCTTTCTTGCCTCTGGAAATTTGGCATAGCTCATTTTCCCTTCCAAATATGGAGCTACCCAAGAATGAATTAGGATCCATTTGTACTTTCTTTTCTGCCACCCATACATGGAAATATTTCAGACTGCTAATATGCTTGGTACTTAAGCAAGCTTGTGAAAATACTAAGGGGCTGATTTTTTTATACTGAAAAAAAAGGCATTGTGAAAATGCTCTGGATGAGAGATAAATTGTGGCACATAAGAATCTACAAAGACTTGCCACCTAACAGAAGAATTTATTTCTCAACATTACAGTAAACACTTCATTATTGAAACTAAATTGAAACCTCTTGAAGGGGTAGGTGGGGGTGATCTGTATTGTTTACTGTTGGCTGTGATAATATTTTTCTTTAATTTTCTTTGTATTCTTTGGTGTTCTGTACCTGATAAAAGTGTCTATGTTGATAAGCCATGTTTATCTCTCTTAACCCTGACAGCCAGGGACATCGAGTTGCAGAGAATTTGTACCATGCCCCATTCTTGCTTGAGTACCAGGGCAAGAACTTTCTTCAGCATGCCCTCCATGTACTTTGTAGCCCCAAGCTGCCTCTCCCACTTTTTCTAATATTTTGGGAGCCTTGAGGTGCTACTGTCAGAGCAGTGAAAAGCATGGAAGGACCAAACCCAGAAGCTTGCTGAATCTCATGAGCATCCCAGCCATGTTTATCTCTCTCCACCTCGAGCAGATATGTTGAAGAGGAAAGTTCGAGGGTAACAGAAACCCACAGAAAAGCTAAACCTCTAAAGTTTCCACCCTTGACCTGGAATGGCCTTCCTCAGGCCGTACTGTGAGACCAGGATGGCAGAAGGGAGTTCTGCACATTTGTTTGGAGTTCTTGCACCTCCAGCATTCTTCCTACACCAATGACCTCTAAAGAGGAACACAACACATCCTGCAGAAGAAAGGAGGCTGCTCTACTTGGTCAAATCTACATGCACATCCAAAGTGGATGTGCATTTATAACTAATTCCTAGGAAAGAGATTTTCCTGTCAGGGAAACTACCTACAGTGTTGAAATACAGCAGTAATGCTTCTAATAAATTCCTGTCATTCGGTTACGTGACAATTAACTTTTCTTTCCTACCCTGCAGTACTGTTTGAAAGGAATGGTTTTTATATATATGGAGAAATACACATTTTGTATGACTTCCAGAGTTAATTATTTTCTCATTAATTTTTTTGTTTGTTTCTGTTGCCCTGCAGATTTAAATGAACAACATAACCTTATAGTGAATAAAGTGTTCCCTTTGGGAAAAGTAGACAAGATGGTGATTTACTGTTATTGGAAATAACAAGCTGTTGAGCTACATGGAGATTAAAAATATCAGTTTTTTCATTTGAGCCAGCATTCTCTGCTTTGCCAAATTATTGTAACAATTGTAAAGATCCTTTGTGAGAATTGATAGGTTTAGTTTTATTGTACTTGGAAAACTTGAGTGCTTCAATTTTAGGCCATTGCTTACCATGCTTTTAGGAACTTTTAGAGGAATATATTGAATAGGCTTGTAAACAAGTACATTGCTCATTGTAGAACAAGAAGTCCCCTTCATGCATAACAACTGATATAGTAGCATCTGCAGCTTTATGTTCTGGACCCCGATATATTTGTGCCTTCAATATGTGTTAACATTGTTGCATCTTCTTAAATTGTCTAAGAACTCCACTTTGGTATAATAACTATAGTTTCATGTAAACTTAGTGATTTGAAAATATAGCTCAATTTTAAGTCAGTATCTTAGAAAATCAATAAACTTCACAACTTTTTATGAATTATAATAGTCTATCAGCACTGGTGATGTAATAAATAATATCTTGTTGATTACCTGTTTTAGTTATTTCTGAATATTAGCTTTTTCCTACCCTAGTTGCTGGAGAGAGATAATTATGAAGAAAGCAACTCATCTTCATGGTTTGTGATCAATACACAATGACTGGGATGCTAGTATTAGAACTCTTAGTGGTTAAAACTGAGGTATTATGTTCTGCCTGCACTGTTATTAATTATTAGTAGTAGATTCATTAAATTCTATGGATGCACTGGTTTTCCTGAGAATGTCACAAGAGTGTTTATAAAGACCTCTCTAGTTTGACTTTGGCAAACAAATGTACTTAGTGAGAAACAAGGATTGACTGTGCTAATTCAATTGTTAATAATAACTAATTCTCAAGACTAATTATATGCAGCCAGATCTTCACCCTCCAGAGAAAGGCATATAACACATGTATAATAGAGATCCTGATGGGAATGTATTATTTGTCATTAGTAATAAATAACAATATTTTTCAGAAGATAATCAACAGCCTGAAATGATTCCTTAAACAGCACTTTAGTGTTAGCTCCATTTCTTCTTCTTTCGCTATTAATTTGATCCTTCAAATTAAACAGGGGGTTCTGAGAAGTTTTGCTGAAGCAATACACTAGCTGTGAGAGGTGTTTTAGTCTTGTTTGGGTCAGGGGATACTGAGGCGAACTGCTGAGTGACTAGAAAAGTGAGCAGATATGTTGAAAACTTTCTTAAGGGAACATGAGAGAATACATTACTGTGCTGCTGATTTTGACCTTTATACCAGTGATAGGTCTGCTTCTACTTTGTGTGGATTTTGCTTTTTCTGCAAAATTATAGTATTCAGTATTCATGCACTCAAGCATGCAAAGCCCACTAGATCTGGTAGGAAATGTGATAAAGAGATGTTCTGCGTCAACTATCCTGGTTGTAGTTAGTACCATTCTCGGTAATGTATTGGCATTCAGGACTATTTGTCACTGTGCTTGTTCTGTAGCAGAAGAGAAGGGCTTTACAGATTTGAAGGCATCATGTTGCACATTTGGACAGAATAATAGCCCAAGAGTTGCAGGCTTGGTCCTTCTGAACAGCAGACTGATAAGTCACCAAGTCTGAATGCTTTTTTAATAGAGAATACTACAGTGGTTTGTAGCAAAAAGAAGCATAAAAAATTAGGCTCTGCTGTGAGAAATGAAAGTGGGAGTAACGTGTCACATATTATTGTACTTCATGAAGTGGAGGTGGTACAGACACAAAGATCTTTTCATTTCTCAGCGTCCTCAGGGATTGTCAGGAGAGAGTCAGAGTGTAGCCTGCATTATACCACTGTGCTCTTGCTCTTTTGCAAGCTCAGAACATGCCTCAGCTGTAGAGGTACTGTCTCTTCCTGGGTGCCACTTGGCTGGCAGTGGTGGGGTGGCTTGACAGGGGTTCACTTTCTTTTGTTCGTATAGCGCAGGTGGAGTAAGAAGAGATGGGTTTGGATGTTGTAGGAACAACTTGCAGTCCTTTGGAAAGAGGCACACCTGAATGCTGGACTAATTTCACTTTGGCTAATATGAAGTCCTTAAAACTGTTTTATGAAGAGAAATGTTTTTGGAAAAATGGATTCCTATTTGCTCTACCAAGATCAGAGCAGAGGCTGCAGTTCTGTTTTATCACTGCAGCTGCATGCTGCTTTTGGGCTTCGCTTGTCTCTAAATGAGCAAGACTAGCACAGAATTAGCACTGGAAGTGGTTTCTGCTTGTGTAGGCAGAAAATACAAGAAAACAGTTCCTTGGGAATTAGAAATGAAAATGTTCCTCCAAATTCAAGCTGCTGGTTGGTGATCATGGAATCAGGTTTAGAAAAGAAACTTTTTTTGTCAGTATAGAAGGGCTGCATTTGCACATTGCTCTGTACTTACTGTCCTTTAACAGAGCTGCCTGCTCGAAGAGTAAAGGATTACAATGGAGAACATGTAAAGCCCTTAACTACAGAGCACACCATAAATCTTTCTTCCTTTTTATTACAAATCCAAAGACAGTTTTCTGTACAGAAAAAGCAGAGTGCAGAAATGTACCACTAGCTACAAAGATAAGTCAGGATATTTTCCTTTTGTTCTTTCTGTTGTTGTTTCTGTTAATGTCTGTGGGCTAAAGTTAAAAGACTTCATGCATTTTAATGTGGCACCTTGCATAATAAATGTAGCTCATCGAGACAAATTTATGTGCTGTTTGCCTCTGGTTTGCACATTTTGGTCCTATTAAAAGTTAAAAAACATTATCCAGTGTAGGTGAAAAGGGGCTATTTGTGAAAAACATATGTGAGAAATGGTTAAGAATGAATAAGCATCTGACTAGTGTTTTCCCAATTAATCTGCCAGAAATTTTTAAAAAAATATATATGTTTCTGTGGAGACCATGGCATGACACGATGCTTATAGAGGACATGACCGTGTGCAGGTCAGCATGGGGTTGCCATGTCTTGCAGTGCCTAAGAGAGCTGCTGGAATTGCATGCAAAAAGTGTAAAGCTGCTTTTCTACCTCTTCCAGCATATCAGTTTGGTAATTTAGCAGCAAAAAATCCCCTTTTTTGAAGCCAGTTGGAGGAAGAGGAAGACAGGGAATGCTAATTCGAACAATGGGGAAAGCCGTGGTGATTATAACAAGTTCTCAAGTGTCTTTTTCTCCACCTGTGCTATTTGGCAGCTGTATGAGAGACATAGCTTGACAATTGAACTTCTGTCTCATCTCTGCAGATATATAGCTTGGGTTTGAAACTGTCTGTAAGCCTCCAATAAGTCTAAAGAAACTAAAAATTATTTCAAAGAAGTAATAGCAATTTTTTGGAGATAGTTATTTTCTTGGGGGCTTTTGATAATCTGTCTGTATTTGAGCTATACCTGAGGTAAGGGATTATTACAAATTGGCATGAAAAATCAAGGTACCCTAAAGTCAGGTCCTTTACACCTGACTTTGTGTTCCTTTGACTTCTTACAGATAATGATAAAAACCAGAATTAAAAATCACTAACCTGAAAATTCCTTACAAAAATCCTCAAACAACAAAACCGAAAACCAAAACAGTCCAACCATTCCACAAATTCATTATTTCCTCAGTATTTTCCAGCAATATCCCCCCACTATAATGTGACTTCTTCTATCTTTTCCTTTTACCATTTTATTTTACATTTTTTGTGTTGTCAAGCAGCCAAAGAGAAGTTTGAGAGTTAAGTTTGTGTATTCTATTCCAGTTTGGGACTTACTCAGGGAGCAGAAAGATTAACTTCTTTAGCATAGGTAACAATTGCATCGAGATGTCTCTTTAAAAAACTAAAAAAACCCCCACCCAACCAACCAAACAAAAAAGCTAACATGGAAAGCATTCTGTATCTGCTTTTTTGTTTTCTTTTTATTGTTGCAAATTATAGAATGAAAGAATATTCTGGAAGGGACCCACAAGGATCCTCAAGGCCATCTCTTAAGTGGGTGTTCCATCTGGGGATTGAACCCACAACTCTTTGTGTCACTAGCACCATGGGTTAACCAACTGAGCTGATCTCAGGGTCTGAGTTCCAGCATATTCTTCCCTTTGTGCTTTAGAGAAACTCTCTACAAGTATTTTATCTCCTTTTATTCAATCTCTAAAAAATTCCCTTTTACAGTGGTAAAAAGACAGTGCTTTATGGCTGCTGGCATGCCCAGAGCAAATTTGTTGTGGTCACTCATTATGTTTTGCTTTTATTTTGCTGAGATATTCCATATCTCTCTGTATCCTTTTCTTTTATTGGGATTTGGAGACAAGGGTCACCTCTTTGCTGTCTGCTCTACTCTCTGCCCTGCCCAAATAGGTTTTTTGTTCATGACTGGTTCATGCTGTAGAAATGCAGATTCATGATGTGATCATGCAGTTGTTATCTTTTCACGGGCTTAGATACCAAATTGTCTCATTTCTCTCTTGTAGCAAGGCAAATGGGTTATCTTGAATACCCCTGCCAGGAATTTCTCACATTCCCTTGATTCCTTGGTTTGTTTATTGCCTGGGGCATCTAGTGAAGTGCAGGGTGACTCTGAAAAAAAGGAAAATTATTGCTTATAGAAGAAATCTTTTTGAATTAGGATGTTGAAAAAAAAATTGCTGTACATTCATGGAATTAGGATGATGCTATAATTCTTAGCTAATGCAGTTTACTGGGAATGATTTGTGCCGATATAAGAAATAAATAGTAGTGAGAAGTATGGGAACCACAGATAAGTATGTAAATTTTGTTTGTAAGGTTTATTTAAGAGCACTCTAAACATCTGTCAAGTCATCATAATGACAGGCATGTAAAATTAAAACCAGTGCTTGGGGGTTGGACTTCTCCCCTGAGCAGAACTGCTGGCTCACTGCAACTTCCTAGTGTTAGGCTGGGAAGCATCACTCATTAAATATCCTAATTTTTCTTCAGAATAGGCAACCCTCTGAGTACAGACTCCTGGAAAGTGCATGACAGGGAATAGACTGTGGACCCACGCTTTAGGCTGGAGCAATGCTTACCTCTATGTTCCCTTTCATGGGAGATGACAACAATTATAAATTTACTAAAAGCTATGCTGCCAAATTGCAGTAAAATGCTGGACATGAATCTGCTTTGATACATGAGGTAGCCAGATTGGTGAAGTGCTTCAGGGGTGAAAAATCCCAGTCCATGGGCAGGTACATGAGATAAAAAAATATAAAAGAGAAAATATAAAAGGAAAGTCTTGCTTTGAGTGTTGCCTCCAAGAATCAAAAGCTCAGGAGGCAGAGTCCTGTTTTTCACGTCAAATAAGCTGTCACAAAAAGCAACATGAGAGCCTTCTCACAGGAAGCAGTTATTTAAATTGATGTCTTTCCATCTGGATGGAATATGAGGCCAGAGTCTCATCTCTGTACCTCTTTGACTAATTTTGTCCCCCAGTCTCCTGCTGGAATAGGGTAAAACAGGGGAGTTCCTACCCAAAGGAACTGAAGTATTGGGCAAAAAAATAGGAACACAATGTTTGTGGAGAGAATTTCAATGCTGTGTGTCTGTCCAGGGTTCCAAAATTTGGATGAAATGTGTCGTTAAAATGTCTTTCCAACCATTTTCTTTGATCTTGTTTTAGAAATTATGCTATTGTGTAGTTTCTGAATAAGGGCAGTACCAAAAAAATTGTTTTCTTGCAGTTTTTTCTCACTTGCTTTCTTCGGTTGAGCCTTGCATATAAATACCACAACTGCTTCTGCTCCAATAACCCACAGAGAAATTGTCTTCAGAAAAAAATTGGGAGAGTGAGGACATTGCAGGAAAGGCTTTGCTCTAAACCAACACCAAGGCTTAATAATTGCAAGAGCACAATTTATGCAGTGAGTGGGAGCTTAATACAAGTGCAATTAAGTGTAATGTAACTAATCTCAAATGTTCATTCAGCTTGGCAATCAAATCTACAAACCCAAGTCACTTTGGTGACAAGGTCCGTGGGGATCTGCAGCCACCTCAGCTCACTGTCCCTGTAGCTGAGTGGCAGAAGGGCCAAAAGCTGCTGTGGACATCTTGCAGGCGATCCCTGTGGTGATGAGGGGCACTGAACTGGAGCTGTCCTAAGCTGTGCAACCTCTGTTCCCTTCAGAGCTCTTCTGCTGGCTCTGTACTGGAAAGATGCACCCTGTGTATCACAGTGACAAACATGAATTCAGGCTGGGAGCAGAAAAGGTGCTCTACTGTGGCACCTTGTAATATACGTCCAAAAATCCCTCATCTGCCTCCCGATCACCACCAAGGACTGAGACCCTTGGGGGAACAGGGGGTGCTTTCTGGCTTGGCCAACGTGGGATGTTGGCCAAGTTCTGTCTGCAGGTGTGCTCGTTGTTAGACCAAAGACTGGCATGCACCTACCAGTGTAAGACAATGGACCAGGTTTCAGTCAGGCAACTACCAAGCTGTTGCCGAAACCAGTGAGCGAGTTTGGACCAGCCTGGGCTGACCCAATGGCTGCACCTGCTCCTCACCACAATGCCCCACCTTTTTGGCCAGTTGCCCCCCAACTTTGAAAAACGCTATACAACCCCAAAGAACAGAGATCCATTTTGTGTACACCCCATGGGAAGATGCATCTATTGGTCAGCATGCACCACGAGGATTCCATTTTCTCCATTGGTAGCTATAATCCCAATTCCCTCTCTCTCTCTCTCTCTCTCTCTCCTCTATTGCATATTGTGCTGTGTGCACTTAATAAAGTGTACTATTGCTGAGAGTAAATTGTTGTTGTCCCCTGCTGTGTCCTTTGTGCTCTGAGATCACTCGAACCATCACGACCCCCACTTGCATTAGTGGATTGTGACACACCTCAAATCACCTGAGCTTCTGGGAGATTTGCTGGTTCAACTGGCAAATTCCTGAACAAGTGACTATGAATGTCCTGAGCTGCCTGGAGGTGAGGGAACAGCTGCCTCAATGTTCTTTTGGAGTTTTTCATTCTGCAGAGCAGCCAAACTAGCTAAAGATGCTTTTTCCACCCAAGGGAGTGCTTGTCCCATCTTTGTCACTCTTGGTTTATTCCATACGTAGGAGGATAGATAGGCTGATAGATGAGGGGGTTTTTTGGTTTTTTGTTGTTTTTTTTTTAAGCTAGGAAAAGGAAATGGATGAAGGAGAGGAACTCAGCTTTATCTTCATCCTTCCCCATTGTAACTCCTCATGCCACCTGAAAATCTTGTCAAAGCCTTCATGCCCATAGAGGGAAAAAATGGTCATGGTATCACTTGTCTAAAAGAAAAAAGTAAAACACCCACCCTGAGAAAACACTTTCTAAGACAATCTAAATCTCATAAAGGAAAGGACATAGTATGTCTAAATTTTGCTTTGCAAGTCACATGGAGATGACAAGCACAAGAGATAAGGCTGGAATATCATGTGGTGGGACTCATCCATGTAGTCTTGCCCCATTTTTGAGTGACCTCTGTGCAGCTAAATTCTTAGAGTATGTAAAAACACCTATCAAATACTGGTTTGGGTTTTTTTGTGGAATAAAATATACATTTAATTAGCATACATTAGAATAACTTTTAGCCCTCACTTTTGTTATATTAAAGAACATTTTCCTTCCAATTCATAAGTCCTCAAGTTTAAAAGATCAAGCTTGACATAAATAAATCTGAAATGACAGAGACCTCTGATCAAATGAGGGAATGCTAAGCTTTTCAGCTAACATGAAAGACTAATTACTGAAGTGAGACTTAATAATTAATGCCTTCATTCAGTATAGCTCCAAGATTTAGGTCCAATAAAGAATTTATGTACCTAAAAATAATAAATACAAAACCTAATTTTCCATCATTTGGTCCCCAGATAGACACCCAGAACCCTGTGCATATTATCGAGGCCCTAGAGCAACAAAGCAGTCAAGGAAATTTCTCAGATCATCAGATGGGGGCTAAGCTTGGTGCCCTCAACTTGCCTACAATTAGCCAGGCTAAACGTGACTCGGTTGATGATGTGGGGATGTGGCAGTAAGGGGTGGCTGAGCAGCAGCTCAGCTCTCCTGCTGTCTGATAAGAAGCATCAGGGTTTGCTAAATTGCTATTTCCTTTAGCTCCCCATTTAATCCTCATGTCTAGACCTGGTTTAAACAATAAAAAATGCCAAAAAGCAGAAGGAAGCCTTATATTCAAGATGTGTCTGAAGATGCTGGGACATCTTCACAGTCCTTGAACTAATGTGTTACTGGCACTTTTGCACCCTCAAAGCACTTTGTAGGCCTTTTTGCTGTGCAGACAAAGAAGGCTGAAGTGGGTTTTGCTACTGCCCCTTTTTACACAATGGCTCTTGGCCTGAAGCTCTCTGGGAGATTGAACCTCATTAGGTGGAGTAGATGGGTTCATACATCCCTGAAAGGACACTGAACCACGGGGCAACAGGTCAGGCTATCAAGGCAGGGCTTTTACTTCTCCTGCTTGAAACTGGAGGATGGCAGCAGAGGGAGCTGAGACCTTGGAGACCCTGCAGCCCAGGTGCAAGGTAGTGAGTCTCACACAGCTGAGCCCGATTGCTGACTCACTGCCCAAGTACAGCAAAGTGATGGAGAGTTAACCAGGTCTTGGGACAGAGATTGGCAGACAGTCTTCAACCTGGGAGACATCCCTGGGTACCAGCCTGAGGAGTCAGGCTGCACCTGGAAAATTGCCTAATCCCAAAAATGCAGTTCTCTGGGATGGAAAGGATTGACCCAAGACTTCTGATAAAACATGATGGAATTGGGACATGGAGCAAGGTGTGGTTTAGGCCTCAGCAGTCTCTGCTCTAGCAGCTGTCCTTGGGGAGGTGACACCAGGTGCTGCAGGCGCTGGAACTGATTATGGTGGTACAGGTGATATCAAGGTGTGAGGGTGGTGGTGGTGGTGAGGTCTTTTGGTCACTGGGTTGCATGGAGAGCCTGAGCCTGCACACGGAGTGTGAGGATTTGAAAAGCCCTTAGATCCTCACTGATGCATCTCAGCAAAGTGTGGTGAGTGAACTAAAACAAGGGGGCAGGGTTGTCTGTGGTCACTTGCTCCTGGTTTGAGAGGCCGCTGATTTCAGGCCATGTTAGAGAAAGGGGAGGAATGTCTGTCTTGATTCTTGATGTTTCACTTTGGTTTTTCTGTTTGTTGCTTTCTTGGTTTTGCTTTAAAAAGATGGATGGGGGTTTGCTGCTATTTTGCTTCCCACTAAGATTGCCCATGACTGGAGGCACTGTAGGTTTATGTGGCTGCCAAGTACAGGGGCCTCTCCAGAAGTGGACTGCATCCAGGTGGGAAATCAAGGGACAGGTGGTGGGGAGCTATACTGCTCCACAATTCAAGAAACTAATATTTGCTAGCACAACATGTTGCTGCTTTTCTCCCAACCTCGAAGTGAGAATTTTGTTAAGTCTGATGTTCCTTTGTATTTGAGCCAAGTTAGTGATGCCTGCTGCAGAAAATATTATGACTGGTGATGACAAGTTAATATTCTTCCTACAATTATGGCATTCCTGGAGAGCTATAGGAAATGTCCCAATGATATTAAGTAAACTAGATGGTAGGGAATACAGCAGCAACCCTGCTGCAGAGAGAAAAATTGAGCAGAAGCAGTACATTAATCAAATGCTTAGGGGAAAAGAACATGTGCTGTTCAAAATCAGATGAGTTGCCTGTAACAGTTCTTCACGGTTTTTATGTTGATAGCTTGTTGAAAAAAATGCTTTTTCATGTTTATTGCTGAAGGTTACTTAATGAATGTGGGGGTTTGGAAGATGTTGTTATCAGTGTGTGCTATTGCTTCTCAGAAGAGGGCTCAAGCAAATTCACATTTTAGTCCATTTTTCCTAAAGGAAGAAGACCTGTGTGAGTTAGCTTTTCTTTAAGTTCCCTCTTTGGCCCTTTGTTTTCTATTCTCTTTTGTCTTTGATCCAAATTCATCTGAACTGATGCAGTGTGAAAAATGATACCTAAACCCACATAATTATTCCCAGTATTATTTTCGTGTCTCTGTTTGCATGTTTTGTTTTTTGGGTTTTCAGGGGAGATTTTTTTTTATGATGTTGTGTGTGTATTTGTTTTCTAAATAAATAAAAACTGTAGTGCTGTCAGGTGAATTTATCAAACTAGGAAAAGCTAACTGTCATTTTGAAACAAGTGGTACTAGGTTTGGGTATACAGAAAAAATACTGAGACAGTTCAGGGAAAGTCACCACAAACAACAAAAATATTAGAGGGCTTTGTTGCTCTGGCTCTTAAAAAACCACACTGCAAGCCTCTCTTTTTGGACTGCGGTGGGCTGGCTCTGGCTGGATGCCCAGTGCCTACCAAAGTCACCCTCTCACACTCCTCCTAAGCTGGACAGGGGAAAGAAAGAATGTTGAAAGTCTTGTGGGTCAAGATAAGGAAGGACAGGGAGGGATCATTCTGCAATTACTGTCACAGGCAAAACAGACTCAAGGGAAAATTAATGTAATTTATTGCCAATCAAATTGGAGAAGGATAATGTGAAATAAAAAACTGAGTCTTAAAATACTTTCATCCCATGCCTCTTTTCTTACTGGCCCCAGTGTTACTCCTGATTTTCTCTACCTTCTCCTCACCAGTGTCTCTGGGGAATGGGGGTTGTGATCAGTTCATCACTCATTGTCTCTGCTGCACTTTGCTCCTCAGGGGGAGTACTGAGTACTCTTCCCACTCTTCCTCTGCTCCACAAGAGACAGTCATCCACAAACTTTTCGAACATGCGTCATTCCCACAGGCTGCAGCTCATCATGAACTGCTCCAGTGTGGGCCCCTTTCAGAGGGTCCAGTCCTTCAGGAACAGTGTGCTCCTCTGTGGGTCTCCCACGGAGCCATAAATCCTGTCAGAAAACCTGCTTTAAAACGGGCTTCCCACCGGGTTACAGCCTTCTTTCAGGCATCCACCTGCTCCAGAGTGGGACTCCTGCATGGGCTGCAGGAAGAGGTCTCCTCCTCCATGGACCTTCATGGGCTGCAGGGACACAGCTTCTTCACCATGGTCTTCATCACTGGAATCTCTGCTCTGGTGCCTGGGGCACCTCCTCCCCCTCCTTCACTGACCTCAGTGTCAGCAGCTCTGTTCCTCTCATTTATTCTCCCTCCTCTCTCCAGCTGCAGTTGGTGTTGCACAGGTTTTTTTCCCTCCCTTCCTAAGCACATAATCCCCAAGGTGCCACTGCCATTGCCGGTGGGCTCAGCCTTGGCCAATGGTGTGTCCATCTTGGAGCTGGCTGGCTCTGTGGGACACAGGGCAAGCTCTTAGAAACTTCTCACTGAAGCCACCCTTTGTAGCCTCCCTGCTACCAAACCCTTGCCTTGAAAACCCAACACATGGTCATAATAAACTTTCTAAATATAGAGATTTAGTGTCTGAAAGTTCCCCACAAACAACTGTTGTTTATCACTTTTTCCTTCTGTGTTGGTTAAGTCCCCTGGTTCTGTCCCATATCTCTCTTGTGAGGGCTGTGTTCCCTCCTCACTCAGAGCACACCAGCTCTCACTCTCATGTTTGCATGAAGGTTCCAGTCCTGGCTTTGAATCGACTGTTTATTGACATTGATGCCTAGCTATGGCACTAGGACACAGAAAGCCATGTGCAGGAGAGCACAGTGTCTGGAATCAAGGGCTTTTGGATGGCCACATAGGAATGTCAACTGAGATAGTGTGAGCAAGTAGAGTTAGAAATGTTTTGTTTATTTTTCCTGCAGTGAAATGGATTAGAGAGCAAACATTTTCAGGTTCTGGTTTGCATCTGCCAGATGCTTGTGTGCTTGATTATAATATCTTCCTTTTTGCATTCAGGAGGAATAGATACTTCCTCCTCCCTTTATTCTATCCTGCCTCAGCCTGATTCCACTCTGGTGCTCTCTTTGCACTGACTACACTGTAGTTTGATGTTGCTTTGGGAGCTGCAAATGCTCCCCTCTAGCTCAAGGCAGATCTCTCTCTGAGAATGTGTCTCTGTGCAAAGCAGTCTGCTTGGGACGTGTATGAGCGAGCTTCATCCCTGGCACAAACAGAAGGAGCCAGGAGTTGTGGGAATGCCCTTGGAGAGGCTGTGAACTGTTTGTGTGTGTGTCAGCCACTGGCAACTTCACATTTACGTCAACTTGCAAAGTATTTCTGGGGTCACTCCTTGCTGATTGTCTGACCATGTTCTTATCTCTGCCAGTTGTAGAGGTTTATAAGAAATTTTGCATTCTTACATGAATGAAATAAAAGTTGAAGGCAGTCTCTGAAAGTGCTGGAAGAGGCATCACACCAAAGACTAAAAGAATGGCCTGTGCCCAAAAAGAGGCATGCTGCTGCCAGGTTGCTGTTCCTAAAAGTAAAATTGAGAAATTGGTTTTTTATGTTGCAACTGTGCTGGCAAGGCCACAGCACAGATGACTCTTTGATGAAAGATCTTAACTACAGGAGGCATGTGGCATTCTTTTCCATGACAGCTGAGCAATAAAACAAGCAGTTCCACACACTCCCTGCCTTTTTCTTTTTTCTCCACCTCTTTTTTTTTTTTTCCTTTCTTTTCTTCCTTTTTCTATCATCCTTTTTCCTCCCTCCCTCCCTTTTTTTAATTTTAATGTTTGTTCATTTCTATATCCCCCTCTCCCCTTACCAGGAAAACCATTGAACAGTAAGTTTTGCTGGTTTTTGCAGCATGGTGCTTTCCTCTCATTCCAGGGCAGATGTAAGAGGCTTGGTTTTACCACTGAGCCACTGTCACATGCTGAAATCTCTTCTGCTTTTCATCAAAAGCATCTTAAACTAGACCTCTTATCAGAAATATGCAAATATTTTTTAAATATTTAGAAACTTAGAAGTTGTGCACATGTTTCTCTGGTAAATTTTAGAAGATAGGTAAAAAAAAGGTAAAACTAATGGGTTGAGGTTAGAAGAGCTTAATGATTGAAATAAAGTAAAATATAGTAATAATAATGAAAAGGAGATAAAGAGAGTAATAAAACTCAAGAGTGAAAAGTGGGGCACAATCCAGTTGCTCACCACCCCCTGACTGATGCCCAGCCAGTCCCCAAAGAGTAATTGATGGCTCCTGGCCAACTCCCTTCTGTTTATGCACTGGGACTGTCTCACAGATGAGCAGTTAGACTGCTTAAAGAATCACCATCAAAAGTATTGGCAAAAAGCAAGTTCTAATATGAATTTATGAATCAATGGCAAGGCTCACTCTATTACTTACTACATAGGGGAAGAACACACAAGAAAATTGAATTAGAATTGATTTGGAATGATTTACATGAGGACAAGGGATGCAAGAGGGGAAGGGTGCAAAGAATATGGGTGCAAAAAGATAAAGGGTGCAAAATGGCTTATCAGCACTTAATCATCAATGCATTTAACATTTACAAAAAGCATTTCTATAGGATTGGCTACAGTTTTAACCATGACTTCATTATGGATTCACAGTAACAACACTCATACCATAATCAATTCGTAGGCAGGGAGATGTGTACACATCTATATAAAGGCACCTATCCAAAACGCCCCTAGGATTCAGGAAATACTCACATCCCATCCCTTGGTGTTTCTCACCAGGCATGAGCTGCACTTGGAGGAGTCTCTGTGTGGCAGGAATGTTGTCAGCGATGGTCCATTGAGTGTGGCAGACTTGAGGACTCCCTGGTTCTGAGAGATGTTCCAGGCAGGGGGAGGTGCTGGCACAGCTAGCTGCAATCCAGGAGAGTTCTATGGGCCTCTCTTGGGCCTGCTGTTAATAAGATACCAAGATGATTATTTTCAGTCATCAGTAAGTTTCCATCCTGACCATACTGCAAGTTGGGAACCACTGGAAAAAATGGTCCTGTTTCACTTGGCCTATGATTTGGGTAGGGAATGTCCCAAGGCTGTCAGGGAAGGACTGATTATCCTTTGTTCCCCACCTTGGTCAGGCAGCTGATGTTCCTGTTATGGTCAGGGTTGTTTCCTGCACTACCTGTATCCTCCAGGAGCCCCTTGTAATGGGCAGGGATGCCTTGCTGCCCAGCTGATCTGGTAAAGGAGCACTTCAGGGCTCAGATGGTTCAGTCAAGGCCTGCCAGGGGCTCCTGCAGTGTAGGCATGGGGAGAAGGACGACCACCACAGCATGACATTCTATGGAATGGAATATCCCCTTGGTGAATTGGGTTACTGGCAGACCATGGGAAACTGAAAACTCCTTGATTTAGACTATTTCAACAAGTATTCTAGGCACTATTTTTTAGCATTACTCAGCAACAACTAAACCATCAGTGTGTCAGCAGCAGTATTCTCATCCTAAATCCAAAACACAGCACTGCACCAGCTACTAAGAAGAAAATTAACTCTATCCCAGCGGAAACCAGGACACATATATTAGGCTTAATGTGCAGTCAAACTACTGGCAAACAGGACTCCAAAATTAAATCAAGATTGTTTAGAATAGGATATGCAGAGCTGTGTTCTGTAAAGAAATTAAACTGTATGTTGACTCTGTTCTTTGGTAGCAATGACCTGAGGAAACCCCCATCTTCAGCTTTCTGATATCTACAGGGCTGCTTTCCCCCCAACCTTGTATCAGGTAGTTAAATGATTTTAGACTGTGTGGTCATAGAGAGCTTAGTTTTGGAATTAGGTGAATTTAATTTCTGCATATTACTTGTACAGTGTTACTGGCATATCCTTCAACAGGGTGAGGTTAAACAATATAAACCTGAATTTTTGTACTTGGTGACTCTGGCAGTTAAGGACTTTGGGATTTCAAGCAACAGGTTTTAGCACGAAAAGGTGCATTGTAAAAAAGATTGTAGTTTATTTTCAAGTTGTGCTGTAATCTTGACACTAATGAAGAAAAAGAGGGATGGATTTTGAACACGTGCAGAGTTTTCCCTTGGTTTTTGATTATGTGTAAGGGTGTTAGCATCTCAGGATAAAATTGCAGCAGTGATCAGGCCAGCTCTGAAGGATGCTAGCACATTTAAAGATAAAATATTTGTAAAGAGAAGAGAATAAAAGAGGAAACACCAGCAGCAAAATGGGCATATGATCTCAATAACAGTACAGCTCCAAAAGGAGCTGCAGCCCTTTTAAGTATATCTGCTTTACACTAACAGTAACTAGAATTCTGTGTGTCTGAAATACCTAAGAGGGTAATTGTACTTTAATAGGAAAAATGTAACCGTTTAATAACAGGCTGGGGCTTGAAGCAGACATTTGATTTTCAGCAAATAGTCTCCCTAAATGTAGTTTTATGTAGTCCTATTTCTGCCAATAGCAAAGAGGGTATTAAAGATTGAAATACTGAAGTTTTTAGTAAACATCACCCTCTTTGGTCGATTCATTTCCTAAACTATATCCAACTACTTATTTATTTGTATAACCTGAAGCTTGGCAGAGTTTCATCCAAACCTCAGTGACACTTTCAAGCTCTGGAATAATTATCCTGTTGAACTCACTACTAGTAATAATGAAAACTGCAAACCTACTCAGCTTGCTGCTGTCCTGGCATGATGAGTCTGATTTCCAATTTTTGTCTTTATTAGCTTAGGCAGACAAGTCGGAAGGAATTAAATGTGAGATTAGCTACAAAATACATTTCTGGGTATTCAAAAGTGCTGATAAAGTCTCTTTATGGATTATGTGGACCAAATGTCAATAGGTGCCAGACATCTTTCATGTCTGTGAGCATTACATCAGACTTTTGGCAATGCCTTTGAGAAATCTACACCTTCATTTGGAACTACATTTAGCTTTTAACCAGTACCAGAAGAGGACTCTGGAAAAGCAGCAGTCCCTTTGCCTCCAAATCATACCTTTATTTACCCACTCTCCCCAAATAGAAATGACAAATAATTGGATGGAACACTAACTGGAGAAATATTTGATCATTTCATCCTACCATTATAGATTAAATTAAATTAAACCAAAACTAACATTATAAACAGTCACTTCTTTCTTTACCTGGTCTTAATTTTGTTGTTTCTGAATGATGTGAAAATACCTAGATACACAGGTCATTTTTTTTGTGGGGAAAACTCTTGGCTTGACTAAATCTGCTTGGCCTCTGGATCTCATTTATAGTCATCAGAGAAACTCTTGCAGCTAGAAGAGAGAACAAATCTGTTCATGGGACATCCACAGCTGAAGAAAGAGGCTAGAGAGACTGTCAAACATTATCATGTGCCTTAGTGCTCTTGGAGTTATTTTCTAGAAGCAGTGAAACATTTCTGAATACAGAAGTACTGGAATCCTGAACACTGACTGCAGAAATTTAACTGTTGTACTATTTTTCTCAGTCTTCCTTACCTGAAGAGAAGACTTTTTAAAAATTAAGGGCTATGCAGGAAATTCTTTAGGTTTAATACATCTGATCTGAGGATGCCAAACATTTTAAGCAAAAGTTTCATACTTCTGAAACCACCAACAAAATTTCTCTTAATGATGTGATTGACCATAAACCCCATGTCTACCCTTCTTAGTCCCTTACTAAGAGGAGATCTTTGAGACAGGAAAGACAAAGACATTGGTGTTTGGGAACAGGAGTACTGTTCTATGATCTACTATTGTCTAGTGTTTTGGAAATGGAAGATGCATTATTATTATTATCATCATCAGGGATGTTATATTGGGTACTCAAGGCTCATTTGAATGGGGAGAAGATGGAGTGAAATCCATTGGAATTAATAAACAATGTGGATTTTTTCAAAGTTCTCTGTCAGTTTAGTATTTTCCAAGGGGTAGAACAACAGACAAAGCTTCCAGCCCGTCTGTGCTATTCTTGCCCTCTGGATAAAATGAGGCTTTTCATCTCTCTGAGTATCAGTATTCTGTCAGGGTAGAAACTACAAAAAGTCTTCAAACTTGCTATTTATTTTTTGAATCTTCAACTCCTTCCCGGAGGGGATGGTAATGTAAATGTGTAGGCACCTGTTTGATCTGGGAGGTAGTCTGGGTAATTGGTGAGAGTTGAATCATGTTTCCAGTGTTTCTGGACATAGCCAGCCTAAAAAGATGTTCTCTCTTTGCAAAACCTGAGTTTGTGTGAAACAGCACAAAAGATCTTGCAATAGAAAACAAATTCAGTTGTCAGACATCACAAAATAAGGATTTTTTTGTTTTCTTTCTAATGACCAGTACTTCTTAATATGTGTTCATAGTTCTATCTTCAAAGTGGCAGCACCCCAGCCATTCATAGCTGGATTTGGTTTGCTGCTGTAGTAGCAAAGCATCTCAATGCTCACCTTGTGTTGCAAATAGAGGTGTCTTTCTACAGCTTGGTCTGTGCCAGCCAAATTTGTTTTATTTGAGAATCATGCTGAAATGACAATGGGTTTTTGCTATTGTTGACTGGTTTTGCTTTTGTATTTCTCTGATTATTGTCAAGATATTATCCTTTGAACCAAGGAGGTAGAAGTTCAGCTGAGAGTATGTGCTTTTCTCTGGACCATGGGTGGCATGTCTGTTTTAATCAAGGATAAAGACCAGAACAGATGTGGTCTTTTAGAAAGGTTAAGAGAGTTTTGATGTCTGCAAATTTTTTTTCTTTTTGCTTGGGGTATTTTCACTGACAATTAAAACAATAAGTTTGAAGAACATTTCTGTTTCTATTGAGATGTGAAATAATTTGCTGCCTCCTAATGATCATCTCTGACTAAACATAGGGACTTTATGTCACTGGATTTACCAATTCAGTGTCTGATTCTGCTTTTAATTTAGTTGTAGGGACAAGCAGTACAATTTAAATTTGGGGATTTATTTTTATATTTATAGTTGATAATGTTAAGAGCTGGATTCTCCAAGGATATGCAGGTTTTTCTTCTTCATTTGAAGTTTAAATTTAATTACTGAGCATGCAACACTTGAGCGGGTATTGACAATTTTATATGTGACTTGTTTTTTTTTTTTTCTGTTGGCTTTCATAAGTAGCCAGTAGAATAATTTATATTTGTTTGTTAAAAAATTAGTTTGAGTTCTAGAAGTGTGCCCTGGAGATACATTTCAACTAAACTGGGCATCTTCTTCTTTTCTTCAAGTAAGGAAATATTCTATTTGCCTTTCAAAGAAATCAAATTATTTCAGCCATTTTTTTGAGTGGTAGATGATCTAAACTTTCTAAATCAATGCTATGGATCCTAGATACACAATTTAGTTCTTTCTAGATATAATTTTAAGCAAGTGTACTTTCAGCTGTTTATTGCTGAAAATTGAAGTTTAGTTAGTGAAGGTTTCATTTTTTGGCAATTGTATTTTGGATCACGGTTTGCGGTATAAATTCAGAGAACAGATGCCCAATGTCAAGCAGACTGCATGTGAGATTTGAGATGAAGATGCAAGTGTCCCACTCTGTTAGGAATCAGAGGATTTTGGTATCTGAGCTGGCTAAGGCCATTTGTGTGCTCTGGACCTCACTGAAGGATCTGTGATGCAAAAAGGGCTTTCCTTTCAAGTGCACATATGAAGATAGAAGTTTTCCAGCAATTCACTAAAATTAGATGGAGGTTCATCTAACAGTAAATGAAGCTACAATACAAATCTCAAATGAAGGTACTATTTAAAAAAAAAATGAAGTTTTTGAAGATTTATGGTGTATTTTGAAGTAAGGACTTAAAAGAAAAAAAGCCTTGTGCACTTCTTCATAGAGGGAAAAGAATCTGAAAGAAAGCAGGGAAAAAAATCATCTCAGGAAGATAATGCTATTTATTTGGCCTGTATTTATTATATCAGGTAGAGTTTACCTCTTAACTGTACTAATCTAAAGTTGCTTGGTTTTCTTTTTATCTGCTGGAGAGGAGAGGCTTATTTTGAAGTAGTCATCAAATTGACTTGGGTGTAAATTTTACCTATACCCTTCTATGTTATAACAGTGATTTACGTTTTTTTTTTTAATAGTACAATACATGCACAACATGCAATGCATTACATACTTATAATAAAGCATGGAACACTAATGTAATGTACATATAAATAAAACATAATATGTTCTACTATGCTCAAGAAGAGAAGAATTCTCTCCCCTTCACCCAGTTAAAATTCCTATCCTTCACAGTTGCTCTGTGGGAAAAGGCCATGCTTTGTTTCAATAGGTAACTTACCTGGATGGGCATTTATTTAAATCTGAATTCTGATGAATTTTGAAATCATACAAGTATGAAAATGTTTTTCAGATCTAGTTCTAGATCTTTTCTTGAAATACAAAGCATTTTTTACAGGCTGCATGACTGCTTCTAATTAAAGCATTTCTGATGATGGAGCCTGGGTTGTTTCAGGCTGTTTTTTTGCTAAAGTAGTATTTCTGGAGATCCTTCAGGGATGACCACTTAATCAAGCTGGTTATTTTCCTTGTTGAATTGCCAAAAACCCTCCAGACAGTTTACTAACTTATTTGCTGACTACTCATTGTAAACCATTAAGCTTAGCTCCTCTGCTAGTTTGCAGAGTCAACCATAACTGAGGAACTAAACATACAGTGTTTCAATAGGAAAGGTATAAATAAAGGGGTTTATTTATATATTTTATTTATATTACATTGTTCTTCAGCAATTAAGGACTTAAGAAAAGGCATTCTGAACTTGCCTTTTTTAGCATATGAACAGAGAATGTGCAGTTCTCCAGGGCTTCATGAACCTGCTGTCTTCTGTAATTTTCAGTCCTTGTAATTTTAGGGGGTTTTTTTTGAGGTTTGCTGACATTCAGTAGAGATCAAACATAAAAATACCATGACAATAACCCCACACCTTTGCTTGAGGGTAGCTAAAACATTTTATTATTTTTTTCTCTTCTAAACCAGAAAAGAAAGAATTATGGAGGAGGGTTAATTATTGCTGAAAGCAGATTTATTTTTAAAACTCATTTACAGAATTTTACACCTACACGTATGTAGATGTTTTACAGATGGTGGTGATCTTATCCTTAGGGGTAAAAAGTTAAGGTGTAATTTCAAGCAACTTGCTTCAGGATTTTTCCTGGAATAGAATGTCTAATAATTGTCCTCTTTTTCTGCCACATGCAGTGGTGAAAAGGGAGCAATAGAAGTGTTCCCGTTATTTTATCTGAAATTAAATTGGAAATTAAATGTTCCCACCTCAAAGAACAGCTACCCTCAGGAGCAGGTTTCTTACCATTCAGTTCCTATTATTTCTTGTAAGTTAAAAACACTACACCTGTGTAGCTATTGGTCAGTGGTGACCACAAGCTTTGAAATATCTGATTGGAAACGTTCCACCTTCTTATGCAAAAGAATAAAAAGCCAGGAATGTGTATTGGAGGAAGTTATTATTATTAATAGTTTGTGAAGTGATGATTCCTGAAATGAGGGGCTGTAATGCTAGAATTTCATTTGTGAAAATGCCAATCACAACAATGGATATTTGGTGCCAGTGAGGGCCTGAGTTTTATGGGCAAAAGGCTTTTTCCCCAAAGCCTTAGCAATTAAAAATGCTGTAAATTGCAGTCTGAACTGTGGTGCTTGTACTCCTTTCTGCATGGCACAGGGGAGGGGATGGAGATGAATAAATGTGCTTGGAAAGCTGTGAGCTTGGAGCTTTCCACAGAACCAGTTTTCCTACTTTTGTTTTTCATTGCACATCTACATGACAAGGCATGGTGAAAGTTAATTTAAGAAGCCTGGAAGCTGCACAAACATTTCACTGCTCTGGGAAGGGCACATGAAAGGGCTGTAAAGGGTTAGGGCATGCTCAGCTTTGGTTTTGTCCTAATGAATGTGTGAGCTCTTCAACAGAAAGGATTCCGCATGGCCACTCTACACTCAGCAAGGTTTTTAAACATCGTAGCTGTCAAGGGCCAGCAAATCTCTACTAATTATCTACAAAGAAATTCTTATCAAAGATACTATTAATAGAATCTAAGGAGCCTGCATCCTTGACACAAAATACATAAAGTGATTAGAGCTTTGCAAAGTCATAACAAACTAAAAGGGTCTTCAGCAAGTTTTCTGACACTTTCCATTATAACATCACGTGCAAAAGATTCTAGAAAAAAAAGTTTGAACAAGTTAAAATATATAATGCTCTGAGAAATGTTTATTCTAGTTACATCTCAGCTAAGGAAATTGTCAGTATTTTACCTCATTAGTAAATAATTTTTTGATCCCACACTTCTGTGTCTGGTCACCAGAGAAGACAGCAGCAGTGGTGGTGCTGGAGGGGAGCCAGGCTTTGCTATGGGGCTGGGCTGGAGCTATTGCCTTCCAAAAACCAGACCTGATTCATTCAAGATATATCTCATCTTTGAGAAACACTCAAGGTGGGGATGGAAAACTGAACTCAGTTTCCCACCTTGTATCACATTGCACTCCACCTTACAGTGATGTGTAAATATTAGCAGTGAGCTACTGTTTGAAGCATCACTGCATTCTGTACATTTTACATTATATTTTAAGGAATAATAGTATGTGAAAGTAACTAATACATTATTTAAATTAAAAGTAACTTAGAGCAAAATTATCTCCAAGCATATACACAATTTCTTCCCAGGTGTTGATGCAAGGAAAATACTACTTCTTGCTCATGTAGAACGGCAATAGAACTGAATCTAACACTCTCTTGTTAAATGTAGGACAATATCTTTTCACTGGAAAGAATTTGATTACATGGGGCTATGGTAATGATCAGTAAAAAAACCCACAAATACGCTCACATTCTTGGTCCTCTTCCTAGTTCCTTTGTATAGTGGACAGATATTGTCAAGGTGTCTGCTGCAGACTAGATTATTTAGATGTTTCATAAGGAGCTTCAGTAGTCATTCTTTGCATCAGCCTTGCTTTTAGGCACTCTTATCCTGTGGATATGGATGCTGACAATGCCTAGACCCAAGCTGGCATGATCACTGTTCATTGTATTAACTCAGGAGTTAAAGCTGCTGTGCTATGAAAATCTGGTCTAAATGTTTAAGGATGCTTTAATTTTCTTTCCCAATTCTATAGCTTCTCTGCTCATTTGTTTGGTTTGATTTTAGCTTTAATGTTAATCTCCTTCTGCTCTTCAAACAATAGACTGAGTTATGTGAAAAAGCACAAAAGTAAAGGCAGAGGTGCTTTACATAGTCCTAAACATATGCACACTCAAACAAACCAGGTTAAGCAGAATGAGGACTGACACTGATGTTTGAACTCCCTCATCCATCTCCTCTCCAAAATTAATATTATCTCTCCAGGGAAAGCTTGGACATCTCTTCTCTGCTATTAGGGCATACTGGTCAGAATAACAGTGATTTCAGCAGTAGCTGTTTTGGTTCCTTGGTGTAATTTACAAATTAGAGGAGAAGGGGGAAAAAATGAAGAAGCCAGTACCTTCTTTCTTAACTTTTTTTTTTTTT
>VYXD01015595.1:2139558-2179383 GCA_013397195.1 Hylia prasina
TTTTTTTCTGAAGTGATAAAAAGATGAGAGGAAAACCCTAAAAACTTAGAAAAGGGATAGATTTATCTTCATCTCTGAAGGAGCCAGGCAGTAAATGAAAAAGGTGTAAAATGTTTGTGAGCTACCCTGACTTGAGATATTTAGATGTGTGTGTGATTGCTCTATTGACGTCAGCTGGCAGGGTGGGGTGGTGTTATTCCAGAACACTTTTTTTTTTTTCCTCATTAGCAAGGAAGAGCTATAAACCCTTTTTTGATATTATGTCTAATTGAAGCCACAGCTTCTGCACTGTGTTTTCATTTCCAGCTACTTGAAAGGATCAAGGACAAACTAAAGAGCCTCCTGTGACCTGCAGAACATTAAGGCTTATAACCTCTGGGATTGATCTGAGAACTGGTTAGTGTTTGGTGGGGGTTTTTTTCCTCTCCAAATATCTTAATGCTTTACACAAAAGTGTTTCAGGATCCAAGCTGATGAGCCCTGTCTCCTTTCTTTACTTTTTTTTTTGTGGTTCATTTTTTTCCCCAATCAAAGCATCTCAGCAGAATTTCTTTGATGTCTCCCTAGCTCTAGCTGTATCATAAGCAGTTTGACACAGTAAAAAGGAAAAAAAAGCATCTGTGAAAAAATGATTTTCCAAACAAGACAATTTTTCACTCAACCAAATAAGAAGCTCACAAAAGTAAAGGTTTATACAATTGATGTTGTTTTGATTCTATGCTCACCCTTTAAGAAATGGAGCACATAGCCAAGATAATTTTTTATATTCCTGCTGGCTTTTCTTCTGGGCACCTCTCAGGCACTGACCACAGAAAGCCTCCTTGTTCCATCCCAGTCAGGACCTAAACAAGCGTGAAGCCTTTTGTGTGGGAGAGGAAAATCAGGCCAAGTGTGTTTATATTGCAAGTTGTTAATAACAACAACAGCTCTTGGCTTTTGTGAAACACACGTCAGGAAAGGAATGTAAAGGGCTTTTAAAACAGGCATTAATTAAGGTTGACAACCTCCAACTTCCCTCTTCTCTTGCCACGAAGTTAGTAATGAGCCAGGAATGCTGATCATCTCTAAATCTCCCTCCCCAAATGGTGACCTGCCCCTTGCCTGGCATAGTGGCTGTGCCACTATGAGGGAGGAGATGGAACTTTTCCCTCTTTTGCTGCCCTGCCCTCCTCCTCCGCTGCCAAGAGGGGCTTCTGGCACCCAAAAAGTCTTGCACAACCTAAGACCCAAAGTGGTTTTGGGGGAAAGGCTTCTGAGGTGTGTTTTGAACTGTCTGTAGAAGTGGCTGCTGTTCCTTAGATCAGTCTGTCCTTGCTGAGTTACCATGGCTGGAAACAGCAGGTTGCTCAGGAGATAATGGGAATGGTGAGGCAAACTGTTCGGTTGAGCAGCTGCTCTTCCCTAACAGATTTCACCATCCTGTAATTTCATTTAGTGATAAAAATCTTTGAGCCAAGTTGGAATCGCAAAAAAAACCCCAACCAAAACTGCCACAAACAACAATCAAATACCTCCTCCTTCCCAAACTCCCAAATCACACAACCCCCCAAAAAGTCACAAAACCCCCACCCTTTTGGACTAGCAGTGCTAGAATTTAAAAATAGGGGAGCTGAAAACCATTCATACTATTTATTTTATCCCCTTTCTGTAACAGCAGAGGGAATTTGTTTTGCATACACCTAGACAAATAGAGTGACTACTTTTCAAGGTACCTGTTGATGGTCTGTGAATATGATGCTCTACTCTTTATATATAAAATTATTATGAAGTTGTCTATAGACTCCAGCAGCCCTTGAATTGGACTGAGATTTCACAAAGTGACCTCAGAACTCTCCTCCCTATGCACAATCCATGTGCTTTTCTGTAGACTTGTGCTTTCCCTAAACCTGCTTAGACTAGTTGAACCAGGCAGCAAATCTAGCAGAAAACTGTGCTGCATCTGCCTGATTCTTTTTCTGCTGAAACTTTGACCTGAAATTACTTGAATAGGACCTAGAGAAACTATATTTTGGTCCATAAATAAAAAAGAGAGGTTATACCCATTTGTTTATGAACAAGAGGGTTCCTTGAGGTGTGGTGGCATTCACCAAAGTGTCATTAGTTTAATTTGCTGCCAGTTTTCCCACATTTTCACATTGTTTCTGTTACTCACTCTTCTCTTTACTCAACAGCTGTTCCTTCATAAAAATCAGCTTGTTGAAAAATATGTAATTTAAAACCTGTTTTGAAAGCCTGCTCAGTGAAACATCAGCATATGGAGATGTTAAATGTCTCTCAACCAGATAATCTTTTGAAAGGCCATTTGTCACAGAGGTTCAGTTTTAAACATAAAATAAAAATTTACCTTGTAATAAGTAGCTAAAAATATGCACCCACACAGACATACAAACCCCTGGATTTATTGTCTTAAATCCCTCAGTACAAAGTCTTACTGAATTAAGAAAATCTGTGAAGTGTGGTAAGAGAAAGCAAAATATATTAAATTAGGTTCCACCTTGATCAAGAGGTTTTTTGCTGAATAATCTTGGAAATATTTTAGCTGGAGAAATCAATCATTGCCAATGAGTCAATCTTTCTTTCTTTTTTTTTTTTTTTCCTGTGCCATGAACATAAACAATGGCATGCTACAATTCCAAGGCCAAGATCTGATTTTATATCTCTACTAACTTCATCTAACTCAGAGGGAGTCTGATTTAATAATATCAAAGTTATAATTGATAGACTAAATGTCTCTACCATTTTATGATAGAAAAGTATCTTAAAAACATTTTAGTGTCTTTTGCTCTAAAAGGTCTTTGAAAGTATCTTTTAACAGCCTAATGTAAAATTAGTACTACATAAACTTCCAGATTAGTTCAAATCTCCTAATATGATGATTATTTTAACATAGTTATGAATAATATTCAAGGGTGTATAATTACTAACCTTCCAAGCAGCTAAGGATCCAAACTGTGGCTCATAAATTAATGGCTTCCTTGGAAGGAAAATACAGTTTTCACTGGCATGAACATTAGATCACTGCTTTGTTAAACAAAAAGGACAAGTAATTAGTAAGAAATATACTTGACAAAACTAGACTGATGTAAAAACATAAGGCATGTATATTTAGCATTGCTGGGCGTGTCCTGGTCTTCTCTTTTAATTGTGTTCCTTTTGCAATCTTTTGCATATATGTAATTTTAGAGGGAGCATACTCAGGATCCATTTTGTCCTGCATCCTAGCCCTATGATGGATCATTGTTTCTTACTTCTGAGGAGAGTATTCCAGTATAGAAAAGGATTTTCTTCTGTCTTTAAAATATAACATCATTACAGTCCATAGCTATCTCGAGGCTTGGAGTTCCAAACTTTTGTAGCAATGACTGATCTACCTTTACGTAGAAACAGTTGATTCCTTCTACTGCAACCAAATTATAGATGTAGCATTTGTGAAGGGGTTTTTTTACTATTATTGTTAATTATATGAATTGACACATTACCTATATAAACCAGCTCTGGAACGGATCTTTGTTGCATTAGGAGCTTTGTAAACATGGTACAAAGAAGTTTTCTCTGCCCCAGAAAACTTGATAGCCATATAAAGGTCTTAAGGCAGGAGATGCTGATTGAGAGGTGTAAGTTGCAGTCTAGTGTGGGGACACACACAAAACCATAGCTGGGAAAAAAACACTAAAAATCTACAAGGGATTCACATATGAGCAGTGAAGGAAGGAAGGCATGATTCCTAGAGCAGACTTTCACTGACTTAGTTTCATGAAGTTCTTTCCCCCATAGTAGATTTAGAGTGCAACTGGCTACTCTGAATTCAGCCCATTTCATATTTTCTATGTGTGGCACCTGAGAAACACAATTTTTATTGAATTGTCAAAAATAGCAATCATGCTAACAGTGAAGGAAGAAGTCTCTGTGTATTATTTTCTGTCATTTACAGAGTAGCTAACTACAATCACAAACCCATTTCTCTGCTCTCAGTGCACAGTGCCCCATATTACTAAAATCATTTGGTTTCTCAAATCTGATTATGTTCATACTATTTCTGAAACAAGATATTTCCCTTTCTGTTATCTTGGATAATACAATTTCCAGCATGCATTTAGAAGATCAGAGAACATCAATGACTACAGATGCTCCTATTTTTATGGCACATATTGGTCATAGTTCTCCACAGCCAAAGATGACTTAGTTATGGGCTTCTGATTATTAAACCTTATAATAACATAAGGCTTGCTATACAATCAATTACAATAAATGTCTTAATTGCCAATATCTACCAATTTCCTGTTATTCTTATCTCAATTATTTCAAACAGAACAAGTTACCTAAGGGTAATTATGGTTTTTTTATGAGCAGATCTGCACGATTTTAAGGCTGCAGGGACAATGCATGAAAAGGAGCAGAGGGAGCCTTGAGGAACCTCAATCATACTCATTATTGTATCTCACCATGGAAAGTGTGAAAGGTCCCCACCTTGGCTGTGCACATCATGGTCCTGAGCCCCTCTGTTTATGTGCTGGCTGATTGGCAGCCTGTAGTGGTCAAGGAAGGAAGAAGATGATGGTGGTGACTGTAACGTCTACCTGCTTAACACCTTTGAGTTGACTAATAAATCATTAAATGAAAAAAAGCATTCAATATTCAGTCTTTTTTTTAGCTTTCTGACCTTTTGATTGCTCCTCCATAGCAATGCAAGCCGTTGAGAGAGGACTGAGATTCCTCTGTAAGCTCTCTGTGAAACAACAAGTACAAAAGATCACAGAGATGACTGAAATAATGCTAACACTTGGCAACACCTCATGCATTGCTGTCTCTGAAGAAACAGGCTGAAGTCACAGGACCATGCTGTGAAAGACCATCTTGTAAATGCAGGGGGAATATGTAATCTGAACTGAAGCTGACAAACTATGACATTCATTCCACAAAAGAAATTAAAGTGAAGAGTAATGGAAAAAAATTGGTCTAAGTCTTTATGCAGTAGGAATTAGAGTAGAGCCCAAAAGTCCTTATTTCAAGTTCAGAGAATTAACTTAAAAAAAACAAACAAAACCATTTTGTTTTCAGCATGTGCTCATGAACATGGAGAACATAGATCTAGGGATCTTCTGGCACTCACAAATCTACCCCAGTTTGTGACTTTGACATGTTTTCCTCCACTTGTGTTGCCCTCTTTCCCATGTTTGCGTGTTGCTGCTGTGATCTTCACTTTACCTGTGAACAATTCAAGGTGTTTTCTCCCTCCTGCACATTATCAGCTTTCCCTGGTATGGGATGTAGCCATGAAGTTTAGTTCATAAAAAATATTTGCATGCGATATCAAGCCAGTCTGAGGTCCAGAAATAACTGAATTCACACCAGATTCTTAGATGCATATCCAAAGTAGATAACATTTGCTCCTCTCCATAAGGAGCAACACTGTCCTCAGTAGATTATGCACAACAAAAAGTGAACATTTGGAAAAAAAAAAAATACTGGACTAGGATTAACATATCATCCACAATGGAGAAAAATGTAATAAAAGTACCAAGGATGTCTTTGAAGCTACTCAGCTTACAATTTGTTGTCAAAATCAGGACACTTAAATCAATGAATTGTCACTATAAGGAAGTGAAACTCAAGCTTTCCTGTTCATTATTAGAACACTTCAACTGGCTCTTGTGCTATAGAAAACTAATTAATCAATTAGTGCAACAGGTCTAACTGTGGGAACTTGTTAGGTTTTTATAGAGTGATAACTGAGGCTTGAAAATACAGTACAAAGCAAGTTTGGTCAGGTTTGAACAGGTTTGGAAAATATGCCACAAGAATACAGAACAAGCTGACTAGAAAGTGCAAGGGAAATGATTTTTTATTCTTCTAGAAAAATGAAGAAATAATGTTTCCATTAAAAAGTAGAGAGGAAAAAAATTAAACAAAGCAGGAGAAAGTAATGCAATTTCAAAGCAATTTTGGTAACAAAAGGAATATTATTGTTTGCTTTCAGTTTTCTGATGTATTTTTCAAAATTGAATTGAAAGTCCATTTGTAGGAAGGTTTTTCCTCCACAAGGGGCTAACTAAATGGGTGAAAAATTTAAGTTTGAAGGATGTTTTTTGAGTTTTTGTGGGGTTTTTAATTTTTTTTTTTTTGCATTAATGAAGTTTCTGTCATATAACAGCATTTGGTGTTCTGAAAACTGAGGCAGAAAGCAGGCAGTCATTTAGATTTTTTTTTTCAGAATAAATCATAATAAAAAATTACTGAAATAATATTTACCAGGTAAAAGGCTGCAGAAATCAGCTTGTGTATTTGGTTAAAAATTCATTCTACTGAGCTGAGGGCCCAGTTTAGGAGCCCAGGTTCTTTGGGATATGCTGGATGGGATGAGTGGTGCTGAGCAGGTTCTTCCCACTGGCTCTGTAAGATATCTGAACAGATGGGTCTTAGGCAACAGGGGCCTGAGCCATGAGCTTCAGAGACTAAGGATCAGCTCTGAGAAGTCCTGATTCCTGATTTTCCCATGTCACTAGGTGGGTAACCTCAGTGATTTAAAATTTGAAAATAACTTTTAAAAGCTATGGTATCCTCATCTAGAAGTGTGAGTCTTGCTTCAAGGTGGAATTATTTTCTAGAGCTTTGGCTTTCTGGAAGTCTTAGGCTTGTTCTTGTCTACACAGGTGGCCAGTTAATAAACTGTTTGTAATTAAGAGCTTTTAAGGCTTTCCCCTTTTCCTTCGGGGGTTTCTATATTCAGACTTATCTGGTGAGTGGAAGTCCTTGCACTTGAGTAATGACAGGAGTTCTTTGTTCGTCCATGCAGATCTCTTGCCCCCTGTTGGAAATTTCTTGCTCATCAGGATGCATCATTCTTGATTCTGAAGGAGGTGGTCCTTAACTATCAACCACCTCTCTTGTGCCTTACTTCCATAAAGGACTTTTCCCCATGGGATTATTCCAAGAAGACTCCTGAAGAGGCTAAATTTAGCTCTCCTATAATCCATGGTTACAATCTCACTCCCCTCTTTCCTCCTCACCCAATACTGATCTCCACAACCTCATGGTTGCTACAGCCAAGGATTCCCCCAATATTCACATCTCCAACAAGGCCCTCACTGTTTGTTAATATGAAGTCAAGGAGCACACCATTCCTTGTGGGATCCTTCACTTACTGGTGACAGGAAGTTATCATCAATGCTTTCCAGGAATGTCCTGGATTGTTTGGGCTTCACCAGTGGATGTCAGGGTAGTGAAATCCCCCAACAAGAATCAGAGTCTGTGAGGCTGTTTCTTGTTGCCTGTAGAAGCTCTCACCCACTTCCTCCTCCTGCTCAGGCATTCTGGAGCAAACAGCCACACCAGTGTCCCCCTTCCCAGCCAGCTCTTTTTTTCTGACCCATGAGCTCTCACCTCTCTCATCACCCACCCTGAGACAGAGCTCAGCACCCTCCAAGTGCTGCCTCATGTAAAGGGCAAATCCACCTCTGCGTGTTCCTGCTCTGTCCCTCCTCAGCAGTGTGTAGCCCTTCGTGACAGCATTCCAGTCACGGGAGCTGTCCCAGCACATCTCTGCAGCCACAGAGATGAGATCAGACCCCTGTGACTGCACACAGATCTCCCATTCCTCCTGTTTGTTCCACTTGTGTGGGTGTACAGCAACTTCACAGAAGCATTTGACTGTTTCCATTTCCCAGTGGGGTTGCAAAGGGGTGCCCCACGGTTCTGTCTTTTGGGTACATCTTTGGGTGCTTGTACTCACTGAAGGTGTCCCCTCCAAAGCCTCCTTTTGCTGTTTGGGTGGTCACTATAACTCTCCCCTTTGCACAATTTATCTCTGTCAAGTCTAGTTACATCCCCAACCCCCCTCAAACCTAGTTTAATGCTCTCTAAATGAGCCCTGCTAAGAATTTTTCCAAGAAGCCAATCTCTTTATACAGCTCTTGATCTTTTTTGTCTTGTGGGCAATAATAATAATAATAATAATGATAATAATAATAATAAAATCCAACTTGCCAGCAGTCCTCTCTGAGGTCAAAGATAAAGGGAAAGTCGATTGCTAACAATAGACCATCCTTCAGCTAAACAGGTTCAAATTTTGATTAGGTATAAGAAAGAGATGTATTTTTGACACATGGTTCTATGCCAGACCTTGAGAATTTTGAAGGATTACCAAGAGTCTTTTAAAGTATTTCTGTGTATGAACAGGAAGGAAGTTTTGTCTCACTCAAAATCATGTTATGTAGTTCTGTATTAATACTGACAAAACTCTGAAACAGCAAAAGCATGAATATATTGATTGCTTAAAACGTGGATGTAGCATGGAGTATAAGCACTTGCTTAATACTAAACATTGAATTAGGCTTATTTGTTTGCTTAAAATTAACTCCTACACAAATACTTTGTTTATTTTGGACCTAAAACTTTCTGTTATGCTTGAATATAGGGTAAGCCTGATTAGGGAAATACTAATTTCATTGTCTCCTGATGCAACCTGTCATTGTGAGATCCTGCTTTTTTGAAATATGTTTCCTGTGCGTTATTTTTTGAGAGCTACTGCCTAGCTATTTCTTCAGTTCTTTGCCTCAAGTATGCTGGATAATGACAGTACATTACACGCTTATGATGTGGATGTATCAGTGTAGATGTACGTGCTGTGACATCCTATAGGACTCAGTCTGCCATGTTTGTAGGTGGAAATCTCTAAATGGACCCCAGGAAAATTATTTAACTGCACCCCTCCCCCCATTGAACTGCCTGCTTGCCTCAATACCTTCATGGTCTAAAACTGCTGTTACTGCTTGTGGGAGAATTCAGTGGAAAATATGTTTTACCAACACTTGCTTTACTGGGAGGAAATTTAATCCATGACACTCTGGTCTTTAGCTTGTAGGGTCCAGGATATGAATGCTTTATCAGAAATTTTCCAAACAGGAAGGGACTTGTTGACCATTATCAAGCTCCTCAGTGATAAAGCAGAAGAATGTGGGGGTATTTCACTCTAAGCCTTGCACCTGGACATTGAGAGCTCATAAACAGACAGGGGTTTTTCCCATTTTGTAATTGGCAGTCCTTATTAATCCATCTTAGACATCCGGAACACCTGGTATGGAAACAGCAGAAGTGCCAGGTGGGTCAGCTTGGATACATCAAGACAATTACATTCCCTGTTGGCAAGTTGGTTTTTTTTTGTTTTAGCTATCTGGTGTTTATTAATGTCTCATGCTGGTCTCTTTAAAAGCAGTAAGAAAAGTTCAGAGGTGACCAAGAAATTTTGCATTCCTGGGAAAGCAGTGTATCCAGTGTTCATATAATTGGACATCTGAAGTGCAGAATTAAACCTGCGTAGATATAGGAGCAGTGAAAGTACTTTCATACAAGTTCAGAGCCCTTTTAGTCGCTTCCTTTTTAACTCAGTAATCTCACTGAGCTTTAGGAAAGAGAACTCGCTCAGGTTTTCTTGAGTTAAAATCCACCCAGACCTTGAATATTCTGTTTTAGCATTGTTGTTGTTTTATGTTCATATAAATTTGGTTCTTTGTAGTCATGATATTGCAGGCACCTTTTCATAACACTTAAGAAACCCAGGGCCTAACTTTGTTAGGAAACAAACACAACTATGATAAAGCATGCTTTGTGTAGTCTTTGTAACAATAAATAATGAATCTTATAATTAAAAGATGCTCACCACCCCTCTAAGAGTACTCAGCTGACATTACTGTAGCTGATAAAATTATGGTGTGGGTATATTGGTGCTAACATAATAAACTTGATTACTTCTCAACCTCTAATTTTTCATGTGGGTTCCAGCACAAATCTCATTTTCTTAACTACTCTCCTTGCACCAATATATGCATCACCTAATACTTGGCCATGGTTGTGTTGGCAGTTCTTTACAATTAATAAAATGTAAATCATAACAATTGTTGGATGAATCCTGTGGCCCAGGATAACCTGAAATACACTTACTAAATATTAAACATGACCTATGGTAATGCATAGTAACATTCATTAATGGATTGATAGTATCTATCCTTGGCCCACAAGGTGGCCATTAGTTGATTTTCACAATAAATATCCCAGAATAGGGACATTGAATAGGGACAGTATCCCCAGATGACACCTTGAAATCCCATGTGTTCTACAAATACTCTGCATGCACTGTTACCATGAAAACAACACAGTTCTACTTTCTGATTTAGCAAAACCTGAGAATTACTTAGGCTTAGCTGCTTAACTTTCTAGTGTTTTCATATTTAGATGATTGTGCTAAGGGAATAGAATTGGTGCCAACAATCAAGTATAAAGGGAGCTGTCAACACAGAAAAAGCCTCCAGCTCCACATAAGACTTTTCCATAGAAAATCTGAAATTATGAACTCTTTGCTCTAAGCCGGCAGCAGAATTTCTACTTTAACATGCATTAAAAGAGTGTAATCACATGGAATTTAAATATATATAAATTCTTACCCCCAAAATTAATGTTTTGGCCCATTTTCTATGAGTTTAGGAAGGAGTTACCAGAAGAGAAATCAGTATTTCGTCGTGATAACCAGCAGTGATACACAGGCCATAAAAGTGTTCCCAGGTGTACCACAGTATAAACAAGAATATTCCATTCACTTGCAGCGTATCAAGTGAAATCCTCACCTTTGTGAGGCTGTTGCAGGTTTTGCAGTCAATCACTGTGATTCATCCACCAGACTGCCTGAAACCCAGCAGTGAAATATGTTTCATTAATAACTGCTGGGTAGAGAACTATATTCAAGGGCCATACACTGTAGTTTTCAAAATTAAGTTATTCCACAACAGGAACAAGTACATTTCTGTTGAAATGAATGTGGATGAGATGAATGTGGCTTCTTTGGATTTTATATGCATTTTATGAGCCAAAAATTCATGTTACTTTTCAGTAAGCAACCTGACTTTCACATTACAACTAGAAACCACTGGGTTCTTTTAAAATGGTGTTGCAAGGCAGTCTGAAGATCTCATCTGGCTTACATCTCTAGAGGCTGAAAGCAGGAAACTTTGGAGACTGTGAAGGATATCTGGAGGACCGATAATCTGTAGACAAAATTCACAGAGAATTCCTGCTTCAGGAAAATGTAGAACATGCCTTTTTCTTCAGTGAAAGAGGGTTTCTGGAAGCAGGGTGGCACTTGTGTATATTCCCAGCTTCTGGATGTGGAAAGCCAAAGGAGGCTTGTTCAGCTGAGTTGGTGTGCAGTTTTTAAAAGGGAAACTGAAACTTTAGATGAAATACTAGACTTCCCAGTGTTATGCAGGAGAAAATTTGATGATTCAGTCCACTAGTAGATGGTAAACTCCCATAACCTATGACTAAGGTTTTGTATTGCTCACGTTTCACTGTGGATGGCTTAGAAACAAACATTACATCCTCAAGTTAAGGCAGTAGTATTATAAATATCTATCATCTTCCTCTGTATTTCAGTGGCAAATATTCAGCTTTTGAGTAATCATGCAGTTTTTCAAGCTTCCCTGACTTAATATGAGCCTCCAGGGTGCGATGGGAGGACCCAATGCTATTCTGCTGCCTTGTGTGGCAAGATGTGTTCCTCCACCTCCATCTCAGCCACACACAGCCTGTGTTGGGAAAGGAGAGAGTTGGGAAGTCCAACCCAGGAAACATCACTCTATTTAGATCTTGAAAGTGGCATTAAAAATCTAACAAATATTATCCAGTTTCATGGCATCATTACACCCTCAGTGGCACCTGATGAATTCAGGACAAAGGGTTACTTTTTTTTGAGAGGGCAAAGAATACAAACTTTGTGATGTTGTCATGCACCAGCAGGACAAGGCAAAGCAAATACAAAGCAGAGATTGTATATGATTGCAGTTTTAAACCAATTCTGTGTTTACGTGTCCACCACAAAACCCTGGTGAATGTTGGTAAATGTGGGCAGATTAAAATGTCTGTCTTCAGGAAAAATCCTCCTCCCATTAAGCATGAAGGAGAATAAAAATATAATGAAATTTTTGAAATTTGGATGAGACTAAAATAAAATTGTGTTGCTTTTGTAATCCTTGAAATCAAATCCAGAGCACTCCAAGACAAAAGTAAGGAAACAGGTCAGAGCAGATGCAACTTGGGCAAAAACAAGACGTTACTGTTAATAATGTGTGGTATTTCTGGTATGGAGGTCACTTTTATCTGAAGTAGGATTTTCTACTTTGATATATGCTGTGGTATTTGTGGATTGTTGCTATTATGTATATTAAGAAGCTGTGGATCCAACACTAGTTGTTGGATCTGCATTGCTACAGATGGAATGCAGAAGGTACTTCTATTTATTTAAACCTTTATTCTGTGTTTACAGTTGTGTATAGGATAGTGCTGGGACTTCCTACTGTAAAGGTACATAAGAAACAAGCTGATATTTAACCAGTTTTTAGTGAGTGACGGTATCCTGGACAAATAACTGAAAGGTTTTAGAAGTTCTCTTACAAGGGAGGCTGAATGAAATTAAACGGGGAGAAGTCTGTACCAGGCATGGCTGAAGCGCAAAGTGAAAAGTATATATATTTTTCTTTAATTTTTTCCTGGAAACAAAAAGGAATTTTCTATCCACAGTAATTAATTAGTATTCTTTCTCATGGACTTAAAAAAAAAAAAAAAAAAAAAAAAGACCTTTAGAGGCAAGTGTGTCCGTAAATTGTCAGCAGCAATTTGCATTGTTGATGTATTTTGTCTTACAGAAAATGATGTGCAAGAGGCTGACCATGTACTAGAAGGAACTTCAGGACATAATGATAATTTATTTGAAGGGAGAAAACCATAATTAAAATACAACCAAAAAAACCCCTAACCCCCACAGCCTGAAAACAGGAGTAATGACAGTACAAGAGGTAATAGAACATGCAGTATGTGAGAGTTTTAATGCAATAAATCCAGGAGCCTTAGTGATGTCCTTAAATGTACTGCTTTCAAGTTTCAATCCTCCTGATTGCTGGGAGATCCTTGAAGTGTAGAATATGAATGAGTGGTGTCTTTTCAGTTTAGCTATTCCAAATGGAAAACAAGAGAAGAGCAATACAATTTCAAGTACCGATCAAGCCGCAATCTCAGTAAAAGGAAGAATTAGCCTCTTTTTTGAGCCTTGGGCTAGCTGCTATTGTATGTTTAGAGGGCCAAAGCCTGATTAATCATGGCAGAGGTACTGTGCTTTATATCAGAGGAAAGGGATGTTCTGAATACCTCATTTGGCTTTTTCTGGCCTTCTGAACCAGTGTGTGTTAAAAATGTATCAATTCCAACTCTTAATGGTTGATCAACTTTATTTGTGAGTGAAATAAAAATGGGATCCAAGTGTAAATGAGGATCAGTCCTGTCTACATTTACAATTCAGATTTTTAAGCATGATAGTGATACAAATCTTTTTATTGTCTCACTCCCATGGACTCTCGAGAAAGGGAAGAACACTTTCTGTCAGAGCAGAAAGATAACACCATCCTAAAAGGGAGTCAGACAGACTTTCCTTGAATGTCTCCTGCCATCAATTTCCTTCAAATCCCAGTGTTTCATTTGTTCAGTTTGCAAATGGATGCTTCTCTCTCTCCCCACATAGCAGGGGATAATTTAGAGTGAAATTCCACCTGGATGTGATGATGCCCCTTTAAGGTTTATGCAGGTGGAGGTTCAAGAATGCAGTATCTCAGAACTGAGGGAAAGATAAAGCAGACAACAACACTGTCCATAAAATGGTCCTCAAGAGACTACAATAAATTTTAAATGGCTGCAGGGATCCATTTTCAGGGATGGACATTTTCAGTCTCTATGAGGCATCTTGTTTCATTGCTGAACCAAAACATTTTATTCTTACGTCCATCTGGAATTTCTCCTGCTGCAGGGTTCAAAAAATTGCCTCTCATTCTTTCTCTTCATGCCACCAAGAGGAGTCCTGTCTTCTTGATATCTCCCATTCAACAGCAGATTGCTCCTAAACTTCTCTACCTCTAAGGCAAAGTCCAAATTATGTAATGATTTAGATACGTACTTAGTCTCTTTCTCTCCATAAACATTTTAATTAATTTATAAAGTAATTCTGCAATTTTTTTTGTGTATTATTAAGCATGCTGGTATAAACTGGGTACAAAAAACAATTCTTCCAGATTACCTGTTTGGAATGATTTTCATTATTTTCATCTTAAAGGTTTAAATTCACAGGCATCTCCAAGAAAAATATATTATTGCATACAAAGTACTTGTAACTTTTGAAAATGTAGAGTTCTGTGGGGAACCAGGAGGGACAAGGGAGAAGCTGCTCTCCTATGGAGAGCAAGAACCCTGTGAGTTTGAAAAAAGCAAGGTTTCTCATTGGTCCCTTTTGGCGGGCTGCCAACATTCTGTAAAGCCCACCCCTGAGTTAGGGGATAAAAGGAAGGGACTGGGACCGTTGGGGGTCCTTAGGAGCCAATAAACCCTCTCTGGAAGATCACAGATTCTCGTACTTATTTCCCGTGTGTCCTGAAGAATCTGCTAGCTGGGAAAACTGCCTTGCCCCAGACTGCCAAAGATAGAGTCTGGGAAGCCAAGGACAGAAACCATTCTGTGGAGAACGGACCTCGGGATGGCTTGAGAGAAACTGAATCCAAGAACCCCAGCTGCCGGGGGGAAAGCCCCCAAGGCAGATAGCGTTTGCACTCCATTGAGATGCAAGTCTGAACCAAGTGGTAAAAATCAGCAGTAAAATCACTCCATGCTCTGTGGCTCCAATTTTGGATAGATTCTGACCCCTATGTAATCTGTGATTGCAGGTTTTTTTAGTCCCCTAGACCTTAAGACTTCCATCAAAAATGTAAGCCCTACATTATGAAGAAATCACATCAAAATGAAAGAAAAAAAATCATCCTTCCTTTCACTCAAAATAGCATATTATATAAAACTACACTTCAAGCTGGTATTTCATTGGAGTTGTTTGGGCTTCCTGGGCAGCACTGGCAAACAGAGGCAGGGGCTGTGTGTTGCCTGCGTTTTATGGGGCCCTGTGATTTAGCGAGCAGGCTGCTGCAGCCAGTTGGCAGAAATCTACTGGAGGATGCTCAACACCACAAGATTATGTGCTTATATTGACATGCCTGGCCATTTGGAGCATGTGAAACTGCTCTGTGTCGGCAACCCTGCTGCTGGATTACATGGGAGCCCTGGGGACAGAAAGGATCCTCCCTGTTTTTGTCTGCACCCTATTCTTTCTGGTCCCTTTGCCCAGGGGCAGTGTTGGGTGTGGGATGCAAGACAGGAAGGTCAATCAGGGAGTACTGAGGCAGTGGCCATGCTCACTGCCATGGGAGCAGGCAGAATGCATAAGTGGGGTGCCATGGGAAATGGCTAATGTCACTGTAAGTCCACTGCCATTGTCCCAGGTGGGTTGTAGCAGTCAGGAGAGGTTTCCCATCACTGGAAAAGAAGAACCATGTTCTAAAAAGAGGAAGAAGGAGAAACTGGGGAACTAGCAGCTGATCCTTGGAAAGATCACGGAGCAAACTCTCCCTTCTTTAAGGGAGAAGGTGCCTGGGAGCAGCCTGTGTGGATTTGCTACAGAAAATGTTGCTTGTCAAACCTCATTGTCTTCTATCATGAAGTGTCTGTTCCAGAGGATGAGGTGGGAGCAATGGGCAAACATCCACTTTAATACAGCTTCCAGAATATCTCCCATGGTTTCTGTGTACTCAGACTGGATGGGTGAACCAGGAGAGTGACAGATTGACTGGATTGCTGGGCAATGGTCAGAATGGTCAGCAGCTGTTGCCTGGATACTAGTGATACTCGAGGTTTTAGCAGAAGCAGCAGTAATGTACATTGTCTTTGTTTCTGGATGATGGGACAGAGCCAACTTTTACAAGCTCACCAATGACACTAAGCTGGTGGTGGGGAGCAGACAATGAGACTCTCAGAACCTGGAGATGCTCAGAATTTGTCTGGCAGAGGATCTAAGCAACCTGATCAAACTCTGGAGGAGCTCTGGGGAGCAGAGGTTGGGCCAGATGATTTACAGAGGACCATTTATTTCTATTCCCACATTTCTATATATTCTGTGCAAGAAGCATACGTGGTATATATACACAATATATCAGGGTTTTTTAGTTAAGGAATGTTCAGCTTTATTGTAGGGACAGAGCTGTACAAAGCCCTTCATTGACTGAAACTGACTGCAACTGTGCTTCTCTGTGAGCAGGTGTACAAGATTTATAATTTTAAACAGGCTTACTCTCTTGCTTATATGTGCAGAATCTCCTCACCTTTAAATAACAAAGTAATTTTGTATCTCGCAGAAGTAATGAACCACAGGAGATGTCATTAATAATCCCCCCTTTTCAGATGTACTAGATCAGAAACAGTATGCTAAAACAATATTTTTACCCATCGATCATCCCCAAGGCCAGAATTTATCATACTTTTGAAATAGTCCCTTATGGCTTTGCAGCTCTATCTAATATAGTCTAACATATATTTGCCACCTCTGTCAGCTTCTACCTTCTCCATGGTAAAATTTACTTTTATTAGACGCCAATTTGGGCCATGGACTTTGTAGACAGAAGTTCAAAGTGGTTAGATACAGCTTGTGCTAGTATAGAAAACTGAAAACACTAGTGGGGAAATTTTTCCTTTGCCCAAACAAGTGCAAGAGAAATTAGTGGCGATGTAAATCAGGTGTCACCAAATCTAGTGCTTAGTCACAAAGGCAAGCAGCTCTAGAAAAGAAAAAAATAAAAGAAAAACTAATACAGCAAGAAACCTACCAAAGAAGTCTCTGTCAGCTGGTTACTGAGCACTGTTGGTCAAAAGTGTATGAAAACTGGGAAAAAAGAGTTCCTGAGAAACACATAGAAAGTGACCAGGGGAAAGCCCAGCCTTTAGTGCTGTGATTTCCTGAAACCATGATAGTAGCATGAGGCCTCTATGGAAATGGAGAAGTGAGGTTTTGTCTGGTCACTTTTTTGGGTAAAGTGAGGGTTTCTTTGGTTGCTGTATTTCCTTCTCCGAAAGGTAAAAGCTGAATGACACCACCCTATTTCATATTTAAGAAGGATGGAAGGGCAGCAGTCAGGAGCTTGCCAACATGCCTGGCAGCACCTTTTGTGACCACAGCTGTAGACCAAGATTTCCTGGGAAGCTCAGAATGGCACAGGCAGAGGCAGAAGAAGGTGAGGGCAGAAGATGGGACCTGCTTCAGAGTCTGCCCATGGCATGAGCAGCCCCAGGCTGCTGAAGGCAGTTTCCACTGATGATTGGTAGCTGAAGGGAGAGTCAGAGGCCTCTCAAGCCCTTCTTTTCTGCTCAATCCAGAGAGCTGGCAGCTCTGTGGTTGTGTTAGATCCTGTTTTCTGTGTGCGGGGGATGAGAAAAGGACCCTAAAGAAGACAGGTGGGGAAGCTGCCTTGCATGGCCTTGATAGATGTGAGCTGTGAACATGCTGTGTGCTAGCAGGAGGGCCCACATTCTTGGTTACTGACAAAGTACTGGATAATCTGTTGAACTTCGATTACTGCTAATTAGCTATCCATACTCTGATTCATTTGGAACCATTTTTGTTCCTTAATTCCTACAAAAATAAAATTAGAAGCTCTAAACCAAATTATTTGGTACATAATCCAGTTACCATTAATGAACAGCTGCCAAAAAGACAATTTTGTCTAAATAGTGTAATAACAATTTGCCAATGGGCAGCAGTGTAAATGAGCTGTCCATCATGCAGCACTTTCTTAAATTGAAAACAAAAGGAGTTCTCTTCCTACTCCCAATTTTGTTCTTACATAGACTGAATTTGACAGTTTTTGAAAAACAAAATCACTGCAAGCTTATACACAATATTGTGACTTTATATATGACTTAGGAAAGGAGCCATAAATCAGAGAATGTAACTGCTCAAAATTGTCTATGTGTTTTAGGCTACCAAGCTGCTTACAACTCACAGTAAAGGAGGTGGAAAACAGCTCTCCACAGCAATGATTGTACAAAGTTTGAAGCTTGAATAGCTTCTCAAAAAAGGCTTATAAGCCTGTGCCAGAGGAGAGAAATAGAACCCTGCAAGTGACACAGGGCTGTTGCTTAGTGCTGTAAACCCGTTCCCAGCTAGTCCTCTTGACCCAGCACCAAAATGTCCAAATTCTTATCGTAACCCAAACATAGAAGGCAGATAATTGGCTGCAAAAATTACAGCTGACTGGTTACACACTACACTTCAGATATTTGTTATGTAATTGCTTTAGAATTGATTTAATCTGAAAAAAAAATCTTCTCTATGAACGGATCTGCTGCAGGGCTCATTTTACATTTTCCACATATTTCTTTTTCTGCCTCAAATGCGTCAGCTGTGTTGCTAGAATCTTTGTCTGCATATTCTGCTAGTAGCATGTGTTTGAGAAAGTCTCAATAATGATCCATAAACAACCAGAGAAGAAACTGGCTCTTCAGAAGATCCTTCTGTGCTCCTGTCCAGCTATCATTTTTCAAAGGGGAGACGACAGAACTTCAAGGTGGTACACAGTGGCGAGAGGCTGAGGTGCTAGATCAAAGTCCTTTAAAGAAGAAAAAAAGCTAAGAACAAGCAAAAATGCCCACAAAACAAAACAAACCCTCTGAGTTATTTGAACTCCATTATCTTGACTCAGGAATTTCTGTGTGTGGGTGTTTCTGACTGCAGTTAACACTTGCATGCTGGCAGCAGCTGTGCCCCATCTCTCCAATGCTGGGGTGCCCTTCCAGATTGCTGCTGACCCACCTTGCACTGCAGAGCTTGCAGCCTTGTCAGGGCACATCTTGAGGGCAACTCCCAGCAGTTGCCTGTCCTTGGTTATTTTAGGTGGGACGGGACAAAAACAGTGAGTGTGTGTTAGTTCATCCCAGTGTCTGCTGCGCCAGCACACTGTCGAAATAAACATTTCTATCTCTGCAGGAGTTTAGCAGCTGGCTTGCTCCATCCTTCCCTTGGAGACCAGGAAATCCAGAATGTCTTTCCCAGGCTAAGCAGAAGTAGATATACTGTGGCAGCGCAAGGAGATTGATATGATTGCAAAGGACAAAACACAAAGAAAGCAGTACCTTTAAAATGAAATGTAGGGGAATGTGTGTATGTTTCTTGTCACTGTGATTTCTACCATGATTAGAGCAAGCAGTGTGGCAGGAGGCAGGGACAGCAGAATGGAATTGAGGGGAGACTTCTGCTTGCAAAAAAATGCTGCTTTCTGGTACAGGATTAATGCCAGTTCATATGGCTGCTTGATTCAGCATATTAGCAGCAGGACTCTTCTTTGCATGTAGGTCCTTTTAATAATGTCCAATATATGACAATTTAAACTTTCTAATAGAGTCCAGACAGTGCTCTACATATACCTTCTGCTGTTATAATGTAATAACATTCTGCACTTGTTGATTTTCCATGCCATCTTTTAAAGAAGACAAAATGCTTACCTGTGTAAAAATGTTTAGTTCAAATAATCTATGTAAAAATTGCTTAGGCTTGATAGCTCCTATTGCCACTAGATCCAAATTGTCATATTGTCTTTGGGAATCCTGCACTGAAGTCCACTTGGGTATAACCAGGAGCAGAAGCAAAGGGGTGTGAAATGGGACCTAGGACAGCACAGAATGTCTGTGTATTTAAAAAAATCTCTGGATCCTTTTCTACTTGACATGATGTGGATGACCTAATTCATTTGAAGTTGTGTTATTTTTATTCTACCTATCATGGGTTTTTTTCCCTTTCCTTTCCTTTTTCTTTTTTATCTTCCTCACTCTCAGAGGTAGGAGACTTATCTCTGCCTTAACCATGCTGTGCAGGACTGATATGCTTCTCTGTGCATCCATTCCTTTCCAAGAAACTTTTTTAGTCCATCATTACTGTCAATGCAATTTAAAAGTGAGGTTTCTCTAAGGCCCATGAAAACAGTAGGCAGATAAAGATGCAGACTAACTGTGGTTCTCTTATTGCTTAGCTGGAGCTAGTGCTTCATTAGGGAGTCCAGACAGGAGAGACCTCACGAAATTCCCCCTGGTAGCATTAGGTTCAGTCAGAACTTGTAGCTAAGACAGCAAGCAGGAGACAGAAATCAATAGGAAAGCTCCTTTCATTAGTTCCCCTGCTCTGCAGCTCTTTGTTTTCTCTTCACATGTTGCACATAGGCATATTTACACCACTGATTCCTAGCAAGTCTTGAATTCTCATTGACTTCATTTTGTCTACCTTTCATTTTATATTGGATCTTATATTGGTCCTTTCTCCTCCATCATTCACTCCAAGTTATTTCCTAGTCTCTTGAGTACTTTCTACTTTGCCTCTTATTATAGAGCCAATTCTGATTATGGTTTGGTGCACATAGACAACTTGTTTTCTGTGTAAATTAGTTAAACCAATTTCTAGTACCTAAAGAAAAGTTCCTTCTAACAGGCTGCAGGAAAGAGCCTTGAAAAGCAGAGAGACATCAGAGACAAGCAAGACAAATGGCCCTGATTTTGTTCACAAGCTATGTGGGATTTGAGAGAAGGCAAATTATCTCTCTCCTCATTTAGTTAAGGGTTCTCAGGGCTGGCAACAGGGGTGTTTTTCTCATCAAATGAGGAGTGAGTGAAAACATAAGATGATACTGAACATACTTGCAGTTGTTTATGTTTTTGGCTAGCAAGATATTCCAACATTCACTATCATGTGCCCTACAGGCTTAAATTATGAATTATTTAAGGTGGAGAAAATATATTTCATTCCATTAGTGCAGTTCATAGTACAGTGTGATGAAGATCATGGCTGTGGCTTGTACATTTTGCAGATGCAAAATATGGCAAGAAAGCAGAAATTTGGGGATTTTCTTCTTCTTTTCCTTCTTTTTTTCTTCAAAAAACAAATTATATACTGGGACACGTGCACACACACACAAGTCTGGGTGCTGAAAGACATCAGTTTTCCAAAACCAGAAAGTCTCCCCAGTGGCTCTGTGAGTTAAGCACTGGTTTTAATTTTTGCTATTTCTTTAGAAATTGGAATAACATGTGCTAAACTCTACAACATGCAAAATACATCATGTGTCAACTAGGAAATAAGTTCCTAGGTAGTTGTTAATGTAATAACCACGAAAAAAGGTGAGCTTTTTGATCTTATATTTGGCCTGGAAAGGTTTTTCCTATGTGAATTGTTCTAGCACTACTTTTTGCAGGAGTGCTGATCCTGTAGAAGACTTTAAGATGGTTCAAGAAAATTATCCAAACACCTGCTTTGTGGGTTACTTGTAGATAAACCAATTTCAAAGCTAGTGTTAGATGAATTTTTTAGAAATAGCAACAACATAGGAGTATGGTGTCCAAAAAATTAGCTTTCCTTGTGGGAAGGACACTAAATTACTCTATTTTAAATGACTGTATTTTTATTATTCTAATCCTCTCTTTACAGCTGGTCCTGTTTGGAGGCAGAGTGAGAATGGCTGTGCATGAAGAACATTTTCCTCTTGATCCAACATTCAGCTCACTTTCTGTGAACCATTGCAAACCCACCACAGATAAAACAAGAAAAGGTGTTCCCATATTCCTGTGACACTACATGCTAGGTTTTTGCTTATATGTTCATGGTTAAACTGATTTAGGGCCAAGATCAAACTGTCTCCCCAGACGCCCCTAAGAGCCAGGCAAAGATTGTGAGAAGGCATTTGTTTTAGAAGGCTTTTTGTTTTAGACTTTAGATTTCATGGTGCCATCCATTGCCAAGGTCCTCCTGGAGCTGAACTTAGGAAGTCTGAGGGGCAGTGCCCTTGACATGGTTGTAGCTTATGATGACTTGCTGCAGTTGAAGCATTTGGTAAAACGCACATTGAGAAACACTCCAAAGCACAAACTGTGCTACTTTCAGCTCTGTTACTTCGGAGGGGGCTGCAGCAGCTCTGTGTGACAGTATGGTCACGGGTATAAGTGTGTAAGCTTGTTTAGATCTAGATCCAGGGTATTTAAAGCAGCATTTCATTCCATTCTGTGAACAGACCCTAAGTTTAGCACTGTTTTAGTTGGGGCTTTTTTTCTTTGTTTGTTTTGGTTTTTTTAATTGATTTCTATTTTAACTGAAGTGGAAGCTGTTTAGCAAACCCAGACCCCTGCAAACAGATTGTGCTGACTGTGAGGATAACTTTGTGGGCTGAGTTTTGTATCTGCTGAAACTATAGAAAAATCTTAGCGTGAACTGCAAGCTAAGATGATGTTGTTGCTCAATTTGCTTCAACTAAAAGTGCCTGCAAAAGATCTGACTAATTAAGGCTGTCTCTGAGGGCCTAAAAATGCACATTCTTATTAAAATACCCTTGAGCTTTTAATTATTTTCAGGTGGAATGCAATAAGGGATTGCGCCTGGATTTTCCTATCTGAAACCAGGGCGCCTCAGAGACCTGGCTGGCAAAAGTGCAGAAGTGCAGGTGGTTCTCTGAGACAGAAACAGGAGTTGCAGCAGAAGCTGGGGCACAGCATGAACCTCCAAACATACACTGTGTCTCTTCTTGTAGGAGATGCTTCACTTTGTGTAAATACAACGCAACTCCTGCAAGCCTCTTCTGGAGCCCCACAGGCCCTAGCCTGTCTTAGTGGCCCTTCCTGTTGCCCTCCACTGTTCTCCAGTGTCATGGGGAACCCACACCTGGACAAGCACACAGGAGTAAATCTGTTGCTTTCTGTTTCCAATGAATATTTAAACTCTTTCAGCACAGAATTTAGTTCCACCACCCCTCTGCATTCCTATTTTATTTGTGTCCATATAATGTGGTTTGCAGTATTTTTCGTCAGCCCAAAAGTATAGATTTATTAGGAATACATGCAGAACTGTTTGTCAACACTTATTTGGGTTCAGTGCCTGAGAAAAGAAACAAAAATCTTCTCTTTGGTCTGTGTGATCAAATATGATTTGGCCACAAACAATTCCTGTAAGGGAATGCTGCACTGGTTCTTCAAGAGTCATTTCCAGATGAAAATAACAATAATCATGAATAGTTGTCAATGCACAATGTGAGTTATTTCTCTATGATTCAGTTCCCATCCTCTGAGTAGTCTGGAATCCATGCAGCTCTAATCACTTTATTTTATAATTTTGGGAGACTCAGAAGACATGCATGTCATCTTTTTGAGGTGATAAAACATCATTTGCATAAACCCCCCATAATCTGTAATAATAAACTCGATTATTCTGACACTTTGCAAATATCTTTTTTTTTTGGCATTTTGGAGATATCAAAGTGATATTGAACTAATGAAAATTTATTGAACTTCTAATACAGCATGAGGAAACGTACTTCTATTTTGATGGACTCTGATCTCTTCTGAAACATAAAAGCAAAACTCCAGACTTTTAATGTTACTTTACATGAATTCTCACACAAAAGGTACAAACATGAAAAGGAAGAATTAGCAGAACTCCAGTCAGTTGGGGAGATCTGATTTTAGTGGTGTTTGTTTAGACTGAAAAACAAATCCCAAGTGATCAATGATGGGAGAATGACATGGCAGTGAACACTGTGAGCCTGGGGTGCCCCAGAGCTGGGCAGCTCAACCATGTGGCTGGAGAGCAGCTCTGCTTCTGCAGTGCTGACAGAAGTCTGCTGAAATTCAACACTTCTCTTCCATGAAGCCTTATAGGCATAAAGGGCTTGATGCTTCTGATGGGAGATGAATTCCTCTGCAATATTTATGACCCAATCTTGATGACCCGAGAGCCGCAGCACCTCTCCTACGGAGACAGGCTGAGACTCTTGGAGTTGTACAGCCTGGAGAAGAGAAGGCTCTGGGGACAGCTTACAGCACCTTCCAGTGCCTGAAGGGGGCTAAAAGAGAGCTGGAGAGGGACTTTTTATAAAGGCATGTAGTGACAGGACAAGGGTGAATGGCTTCAAACTGGAATAGACTAGGTTTAGATATAGAGAAGGGTGCTGAGGCACTAGAACAGGCTGCCCACAGAAATGGTGGATGCCTTGTCCCTGGTTCAATACCAGGCTGGATGAAGCTTTGAACAGCTGGGTCTAGTGGAAAATGTTCCTGCCAATGCCAGGGGGTTGGATCTACATGATCTTTACGGTTCCTCCCAACCCAAACCATTCTATGATTTAGGGGGCTGCAGTTTAAGCATTATTGGTATTTTCAGGCTTCTAGAAACAGAGGCTGTTTCATTACTTTGCCTGTCTTAGCTGATCTCAGCTGATGAAATACAAGATACAAAAACCTATGAAAATAACTTGTTCTCCATGGATTATTCTTGAAATTAACTTCCATGCTAGCTCTATTTGAAAGTTTTATAGCACATGCTAAGAGTTGACATTCAGCAACTAGCTTAAATTATGGCTAATCATAAGGAATTCAAGGTGTTGCTTCTGTGCTTGTCTTGAGTGAGATGAGGTCTGTGTCTTATGGCAGGTTTGCCAGGTCTTCAGCTCTAGAAAATGTTTCTAATTTTCATGTGACAACATGAAGAAAATCCTTTGTTCTCTTAAAGTGTGAAGCCAGGTTTAGTCTTTTGGGATTACTAGAAAAATACTCCAGGCCAGAGTGCTTGTCCTGCATGTGGAATCCAGTCAGGGCTTATAGCACCAAATATTTGTCTCCCGAGCATGAGATGCTCCCAAGTCCATCAGGCAAACTGTCCTGTTTTTGCTACCAGGTGAGTGGTGTGCAAACAATTTATCTCATTAATTACTACATTAATACATAAATCTGACAGAGTTGGCAAAAAAATCAGGAGCCTGTAGCTTCCATAGTCTTTCCAGACTGCCTGCTGGTACTGCAGATACACACCAGCACTAAAATTCAGGACCCAGTAATGGTCTCTGGCTGCAAATTTCTGCCAGGATTAGCAAGTTACTGTCCTTTGGACATTCTGGGAAATAGTTTTAGGAATGGCCAATAGTAAATATGCACGGGGGTCTGAAGCACTGCAAATAAAGGCCTGCTTGTGTGTGCTTGAACTGAATGCAAATGGATGCTTCCTGATGACTCTGCAGGCATACCTGGCTGATGATTTTGTCTCCCGAAGGCTGCTGAAACTGAGAATTATTTGTAACAAGGCTTATTAATTTCACATGTAAGTGGACTGTCAGCATAAATAAAACCATTGAGGTAGAACAGAATCAGAAAAAGGCCAGATTTAGGATTGCTCTAAACTAGGTGTCTTGATTTTAGCTGGGACAATTTTGTCCTTAGAAGCTGGTACATTGCTGTTTCTGTTTTCTTGGATTTAGTATGAGAGTAATGTTGATAAACACTGATGTTTTGGTTCTTGCTGAGTAGTGCTTTCTCTGTGTCAAGGATTTTTCAGTTTCCCATGCTTTGCCAGTGCAGAGGTTCACAAGAAGCCGTGAGGGAACAAGACAGGACAGCTGATCTGAACTTTCCAAAGGAGTATTCTATACCACAGAACATCCTGCCCAGCATCTCAGCAGGGGGGGAATTGACTGCACAACTGTGTGCATCACTTGTTCATGTTGGGGATGAATTGTCTCCCTTTCTCTGTCTCCCGTCATTGCAATTATTTATTTTGTTGGTTTTTGTTAGTAGTAGTTTATTTTACTTTATTTCCATAATTTTTTTGTTCTTTTACCTTGTTTACCTTTTTTCCCCCAATTCTCCTTCGCATTTTACCTGGGGGTGAGGGGCAGTGAGAGAGCAGCTGTGTGGTAGTTAGTTGCCATCCCTGCTTATACTAGACACTAAGTTATAGAAGAATCCCATTATTTTAGTCAGGAAGTTCAGATGTTTCATGCCTCTGATCTTCAGAGAAGTTAAATTATGATTATTATGATTTTGGTCTTTGATTTATTGCATAACTTTTAACATTTCAAGGTAACATATTGCCTTTTAATCTAGCAGAGAAATAAGTAAAATCTTTCTGGCCTGCTGATCTGAAGATTACACTCATGAAATAGATTAAGAAGTTTTAGTATGTGTTGTTGACCTCTGAAGAAAATGACAAGTAGAATTTTTTAAAAGATGATAAAACTAGAAACTACCATTTTTATAGCTTTTTTTTTTAGGGACAAAACCATTTAAATAATAATATACAGTAAAGCATCAATCTGGGTGGTTTTTTTTTTTCCCAAGGCAGTAGGAAAAGACTTTGTGTTGCTAGGCCCTATTAGAGGACAAAATAGTGCTGATGGTAGACTTGTGTGGGTGAAATCAGAGCTGAGGCAGAGAAGTCAGATATAAAAACTGCAGAATTTGTCTGTTGTTTTATCTTCTAGTGCTTTGTTATGCTGGTAAAAGAAGCACCCTGTATTGGGGGGGCAGGATGATATCAGTGTTTTCTCAGAAACATAGCCTTTAAGGTTAAATATCAGCAGAACACTAATCCAAGACATTATTATTCCTCGCAGACTTGAAATAATTTAACAGCCCTGACTGTACGGAATGCCACAGTAACAGAGAGATAAAGCATGAATTTGGCCCATAAAAATGCAGAATATAAAAACATCAGCATTCTGAGTAGGCAATTCAAAGGGTTATTATGAAGGCTTTAGTTCCCCTCCTGTAAGGGAAAATAGCTGTTTTTAAGAGGAAATAGAAGTAAATGTATTTTTGAATTAATTACTTAACTAAAAAAAATTGCTGTAAGTAGGGAGAGGTATGTCTTCATACTTCTATAATTGTTTATATTCAATTGGTTTTAGTAAAGCATTTTTGAGTACAGACTGTTCAAGTCTTCTGGCTGACTAGGTAATACTTACTAAAAAGAAAATAGTTAAACCTGAGATATGTGCAGATAAAATCCATTACTGATGTGCTAAATGACATTTAGAGTCAAGAGACACTATTCTTCAGATTAGAGAAAAAAACTGTATATTTTATATTAAAAATATGGTTTGCACCCTTGAGAGAGCTTCACTGAATAACCTGATAATTAAGATAGTGCAGAATGTTTGATTTCTGTTTGATAGTCATTTTAACCTGTCTGCTCACTTCAAAGTAAATCTGCAAGCAGGTGGCAATAGGTGAGCATGGACTGACAGCCAGCAATTGCTGAAATGCCACCAGCTACTCTCTAAAGCTATCAGAGTCTGTCACATCTTGACTGTGAATTGAAGTGAAAATGGCTGAACAAGGAAAATTTTTTTCATCAGAGTGAACATTTTCCAGTAACCTTTGTGATTAGACCTCCAAAGAAATAAATACTGAAGCCCTGCATGAAGGACAGGAGCTCCTGTTTTTTTCGTGATGCGAGCTCTGCGGCCCAGGAAATGTTAGCAGGCTGCTCCTCCCAGTGAAACAGGGTCTTTAAAGCTCCCTTTGAAAGCTCTGCTGTGCAGCCAGGGAAGCGACGTGCCATGGATTATAATGAAACCTGCCCCCGACACCCCCCCCGCCCCAGGAACACGGTCAGCACAGCAGAGCTTTTTTAAAAATTAAATCAATCTGGTCAGTTCAGGCACTTGAACTATGTATTTGCTAGATAAACATTTGTGGTAGATTAGAACACAAAGTATTTTATTTCTTGTTATTTCTCACGGCGCTGTTTGTTGTTTTACTGCTCTGACAAAAAAGTGTGCTCCGTGGGAAGGCATGCCTTGCATTTATGCTGACTTCACCCAGGAACCCTCCCTGCCTCCAGTGTTTACCTCGCACCCAAATAAAGCACATCCAGATTTGAACTCTTGTCACTTGGATTCTGCTGAAAAGGGAAAAAAACAAGGGACTTGGGCCTGCTCATGCTCAGAGCTTTGACTTATTTAGGTTCTCGAGCTGCATGCAGTGTGTTTTCTGGAAGGTCTTGTCAGGTTGTCTCAGTTATAAAAAGTGGAGGAGGACACACATTATGCTGTTTGTCTACTTTGCAGCTTGAGAATTGACACTGCGCTTGCTGTTTGTTTTTTCCCCTTTATCTGCTTTGTCTTGAGTTTTCTTGTGGCTTTGCTTGAGATTTGGTTTCTGATTTGCTTGCTGGTGTGAGAAGCAGAAAATATCCATGCAGCGGGCTTGCCATGAAGGGATGCACTTTTCCACATGATGGACAACATCGTAGTGGCACTCGTTACTGTGGGATGTTGTAGAGGTCTAACATCTAAATGGATTCAAAAGGTTACACCACTCAGGGTGATTGTATGCAGAAACTTGAAGTCACCTTGTCTCAGATGTTTCTGTATCTATATACTTTCAGAAGTAATAAAGAATCTCTTGATATGTGCTGGTTTTGGAATGCTTTTCTGAACATCTATTGTTTGTGGCTGAAAGAGACAAAATAATGGGCTGGGGTGACTCTCTGATCAGTTCCAGTATGCCTCTTACAATGGCACAAGCAGTACGAACTGCAGGAATTCCTACTTGTTTTCTATGTCTCTTTTCCTAATAATTCCCGGTGGTCTGCATGGAATTCTAACCAAACATGTTGCCTTCTGTAAATGCTCTACATAAGTTTTCAGTTCCTGGGTCAAAGCTCAAGATTTAGGTGCAAAGATAGCCAGTGTCAGCAAGAGCAGGGCTGCTTCAAGAATGATCTGGGAGCCAAGGGCGGCACAAGAGGGCAGTTCCAAAAGATCAGAGGACATGGATGGGTTGCTCTTAGGGTCTACTGACTGTTCCAGTCATGGCAAGGTAAGCAAAATAAATCCAGTGTCCATTGATGCAAGCCAGTCAGGGGCAACATGAGATGGGGCTGGACACACAACATAGGGCTTGGGGTTAATCCAAGAAAACCAGTCAGCAAGTCAGGACAGCAAAGGACAACGCCAGGAGTGAGTGCACCTACAACACAGTTCTAGGGCCTGAGCTCAAAGCAGCCATGAGAAGTTGGCTGGGCAGAAGACCAAGGTGAAGGAGGTTATAATGAGGTCAACTGGTGGCCTAAGGTTGTTTGCAGATTTAATTCTTGGTGTCAGGTACTGTATTGGGTCTGGGGTTTTTGGGGTGAGGGTTTGTTATTTTTTCTAATTGTCAGTAGGTTACTAATATAAGTAGATGGGACACATGAATCTCTGGTGAGATTTAGTGAAATAGATCGCAAACCAAGTAAAAATAACAGCGGGTGTGCAACACTTTGGAAATGAGAAACAGGAGAATCCAAGCTCCCTGTGCTATTTTAGCAGACCAAGTTACTAGTGTCTTACTAATCAATAAAAGTTAACAGACATTGTTAGGATAACAGGCAAAAGGAAGTCTGAGTAAACAAATAATTTTACTCTCTGGGACTTTGAAGTCAACAGCTGCAGCAATAATAGGCAAACACCAACTATTAAAAAAATGGAAGAAATAAACCAATGAAAATTGTAATCAATGTGGAGGGAATGTGCTAAGCCAAGTTCTATCCTTATTTGCAGTCACTGGATTTTCAGAAATGTGCATTAGCTTAAATCAGGGTAAATTTGGCTTGTGTTTCAAAGAGAACACTACAGCATATTTTGACATAAATTTTAACACTCCACTTACCACCTAATAGAATAAGATGAACTTACTTGTAATGAACAGAATGGTTTATACATCTGCTGTAAAGCAAAAATAAACTGCTGTCAGATCCACTAGATGATTATTGATTTTTAAAATTTATCTTTAAAAACTCATTTGCAAATTTCTGCCAGTTTCAAAGTCATGGTAACTGTGTAACTGCTTAGATTTAAATCTTGATTGATTATGTCATCTTCACTGCATGCAGACCCTCTAAAAGTCTTGTTGTTTATTTAAAAATATCAGTTTGGCTCTGTAAGACAGGTGTAGGATTGCATAGGGAGATTGTGCTTTAGGGGAGTTAGATACAAGATTGGAACAATTCTCTGGACCAGGCTGCCCTAAAGCAGGCTGCTGCTTTACCAATACCTCAGCTAAAATGCACTGAATAAAGTAGTGATGTAGAAACACAGAACTGTTTCTGATGTTTATCCAGAAAATCTAAAACTCTTCTGAAATGGAAATGCTGCAAATCTTTACTAAATATTTTTTCAAATTGACTGTTTATTTTCATACAAATTGATATTATGCTTTTCAGTCACATAGGAATGTTGTGTTTACTATGCAAGGGTATAATAGCAACCCTTTAGAAAAATTAAGTTCTGAGAATGGGCTAAGAATGAGGCATCCTTCTGGCAGAGAAACTCGTCTTCTCATGAATAATACTGAGGAGCATCCTTTCTCGAGTGCTTTAAAGTTAATTTACAATTTTTTCTGTTATTTCTTTCTTTATAATGTGCAATTTAATCCTGACTTTTTGTGATGCTTGGGCAAAAATGCAGACACCATAGCACCAGTATAATGAAGGAAATCAGAAAAATAACAGTTTAATCATGATATGCATCTCTCACATGATACATAGAATAATAGGAAACATACCAAAAATTGACTTAAAGAGTAGGAATTAACTGCCACTGCAAAATCCTTGCCCCAGTGCAGATATGAGGGTTAGCTCCATTTCTGCAGGCTGAGCAGAGAGGATGAAAAAGCAGATAGAAGCTGAGAATTACCTTTTTTTTTTTTTTTTTTTTTGGGGGGGCTGGAGGAAATGCAAATAGAAATTGGTTTTATCAGTATCAAAATTTGTATCTCTGTCTTAAATATATGACATATCCAATTGTATTGGAGAAGGCCAGTTAGCTTGTCTTGCTTGCTCAATCTTGTTTCTCAGAAGATATGAATAATGGCTCAAATATATAGTTTATGAAGATGCCCTGATGCAATATTCTTGTTTCACATAAGCATCCTTCAATTTCCTGTGCCAATTTAGTTCTAAAACAATATACTTCAAAGAATTTTCATATATTTTTTGATGATATCATGATCAAGGTTGGCTTAACAGATGGGATGTACTGACTGGCAAAGACAAGTATGGAAAAAAATCCCACAGCTGGTATCATACACCATCTCTATTGCAGACTTTTCACCTTGCATGAGTAATAACAAATAATGATTATCTATGCCAAGAGAAAGCATATATTGTCAGTTTATATAGCAATCCAAATTTCTGATGATTTACATGACTCCAAATTTTTGCATCTATAGCTATTCTCTCTTCCCCTTTGTTATCCACATACAAGACAGTTTCTCTTTTCCTCCATCATTCTAATATGCCCAAGTAAATTATCCAAATGGAAAGTGACACTTTTTGTGTAGTAGAAAAATAGATATTCAAAGTTTTCTTTGAGAATTTATACACTGAAAATTGAATAGTAACACCTTACTGGAGCAAGGAAGAGAAAGCTATTTCATAAGGCATGCATTTTATGATAACGTTGTTGAGCAAATTGTTGAAAATTTTCAAGAGAAGTTTTCTGGTGAGTGAAGGGAAGGAGAAAAGGGGTTCTTTTTTCAATGCAAAGTTGTGGTTACTTCTGAATTTTTCTTACCCCTAGTTTGTTTCGTGGAATTTCTTTAGCTTCATCTTGAAACTACAAACCCCAGTGATGCTGTGGTGGTACAGGATAACAATCTAGATGCACCCACAGCACGTTAAGCTCCTCCCCCAACTCTGCAACCAGGACACTGAGTGACTTAGAACTTCACACATAAAATTGCATAATAGGCACCAACATTCTCATTACAGTTCTTTAGGACCATATGCTGAAATATCTCTGGAGACCTGTCTTCCATTACCAATTCCTGCAGGGATTTGAAATGAGCTAAAGTTGTCAACAGGTGATTCCTTCACCCTCGGGTTGAACCAGCATCTTTGAACTTGGTATTGGGTCCCTGCGTAGCTCATTAAGAAAAGTAGGCAACAAAACCATTATTTTTAAAAAGTCAGGATGCTCAGCAACCACCTAAAAGCATCAAAAGAAACCACTTAAGCAAATGTATCTTCCATCATTTAAAATACCACTTGCCTAGTGGTATTTCCTGCCACCAGTCAGGAAATTACTGGTCCTTCTGCTTTTCATTACTGATTTCTTTTGCAAATATTGCCTCCCTTTTTGTTTTATATATACAGACCAATTATTGACCCTTCTTTTCTGCCCCATTTGCTGTTTTTGTCACCACACCCTCCCTTCTCCAGAAAGGTATAAAACTAACGGGGCACACCCAGTCACAGGTCTGACCTGCATTGTGGTTTGACATTTTATCAATGATTTGGCTGAGTGTAGTGATCCTTACAAAGCTTAGTGGCTGCTGGTTTTATGTCTCCTTACTTAAAAGGCTGCATGTGGGCTCACCAGCAGGAAAGTTTTAATCTTAAAGGAAGTTCCCTGATGTCACCAAATGAAGCATGTTCCTTGTGGGGACCATGTTTTTGGGAAATTTTATAACTGTTTAAGTGAAGCATGTTCCTCACTTAATGGGGAACTTTTGATTGGAACCAGACAATGACAGATAGAGTTTTATTCAGAAATGTGCATTTTAACTATTTCTATAACATTTTTTTTCTTTCAAACAAACAAATAGTTTGTTTCAAGCTCTGTGTATCATTTTAAACTCCAAATATCTTAAACTGTGAGATCTGGTCTTGTGCATCTTTTACTTCATGGAAGAATAACTAAGCCTTGCCAAGAACTGACAAGCAGAACAGAGATCTGAGCAGAGAGCTGGAGGTTTGGACGGCTCTGACCCAGAGCACAAGGGCATCAAAAGAAGCATCAGCAAACAAGATATTGGCGGAGCACTGACTATTTAATCTGGAGAAATATGTCTTTTATATTAGGTCTTTACATTAAAAAAGAAGAAAAAAGAATCAGAACTGAGGGAGTAATACTTTCTTTAACAAAGGTATCCTCACAGTGGGAAAGAGAACAGCAGAAGACTGTCATCTCCTTGTTTTCCTTGATGCCTGCTACAAAGAACTTGTCTACTGTCTCCTACACATATTTAGAAAGAAGAAACCCTTCTCAAGAATATATTTTTATAGTCTCAAGTCTGTAACTTTGCTAAAAGCTTTTGGATCTGTGTTCAGCTTCATCCCAAACTTTCTTTCTCCAACAATTCTTTTCCAAACATGTAACACTGAGACATTTGTGGCATTTTCTGCTGACAATAATTACAACAAATTACACAAAAACTTCTGCGTAAAATCTTTATTTCTGAAGGTGATCAAATGTTGGCAGCTCCACCTCAGATCTGTGTATTTAAATCAGCCTTGAAAGAGTAATTTCATTGCTAACATTAAGCCTTGGAACAGATTTGAAAAAGAATTGCACTTCAACATGTGGAAGATGCCAGCAATTCAATTCTGTTCTATTATCCATGGGATAAAGTAAAAGACTGGTCCTTTGAGTAGGGTCTAATGCCTAATGAATAACCAGATGGGAGCTAGAAGTCTATTTTCTTCATCAGGGGTTTCTACTTCCTGTGCCTTGATTTAGACATGCAGTTATCATCTGGTACCACAGGATTCTTAGAAGTATTACTCTTCTTTGTGTGTCTGAAAGTAGAATTTTTAGGTGTTAAGGATGTTTTAAGGCCAGATATCTGCAACAGCAGGATCAGAATGATTCTAGGTTAGATAGTCAGGTGGACTGGAGACTGCGCGACAGTAACTCCAGCTTTGCCTAAAATCTGCTTCAGGCCCTGTTTAGACACCTACCTCTTCTTTTTTAAGCTCTGATTTTTTATTTTATTATTATTAATTTTTTTTGCTTACTTTCCACACTATTAAAATAAGTGTAACAGGGATGCTTTTCTACATCTATTTCATAGTGTAAATTCTTTAACGTAATTTTGTATTTGTACAACCTTAGATTTTAGTAGTAGGCTGTGGATGTACTTCTGGTATATTAATATGCTATAAAGCAACAGCACATAAAATGAGAATAATTAACATTTTCCACCAAGTATAAAATTTAATCTAAATTAAACACAGTTTTAACAATGAAATACTATTTCATCTTATCCATATTTTAATAGAAGTATGAAATATTAGCACCCCCAAGGCAAAGCAGCTCCTGTAATTTAAGCCACTCCAGAAAAAAACCCTGTTAAAATATTCTTCCAGGATAATTTCCTAGATTAAAAATATACAGTTATAAATTATTTATAGCACTGTGCATTAAATGAAACACACTGTTAATGAAAACAAACACCACTGCTTTTACAAGCACCACTCCTTTTCCTGTTAGAACTTGCTCCTGTGGTCCATGGATGAGTATTTCAGGCTGATACTCTGTCGAAGCACAGGGTCAGGATTAAGGCTGGGAGAGAGGGTCCAGCTTTAGGTGGTGCTGGATTACACAGGAGTAACAAAGGATGGTGCAGACTGCAAAAACAAGGCTTCTCAGACAGCTTGTTGGTGAAGACCTTGATGCTGTTCTTTGGCTAAGGCTTGGTCAAAGCCCAGCCTTTGTTTTTCAATAAATAATTGGGTAGCTACAAAGTCAAGAGCTTGAGGTGGTGTAGGGCAGGAAGGAGCCTGGCAAAGGAGAGCACAGGCTCTTGTAAGAGCTCTCCTCTGAAACTGGTTTCTGTTTGTCACTGCTGTGGGTCTTGGGGTAAGGCCATCCAGGAGACAGACCAAGCACTTCAGGTGGCAGCCAGGGGCTGCTGAAAGATAGAGAAAGCTGCAAGGTTTCCTCACTGAGGACTTGTCTGTGCCCCAAGTGTGGCCTTGGCACAAGCCTCTGACATGGCCCAGAGCTTGGGTTGGTGTTATGGCTGGGTGGAGCAATGTCGTGGGCCTGCTGCTGGAGCTGGGCTGCAAAAGGGGTTGCCCAAGAACGCTTAGGTGACAGAAGGATTCCTCCCCCAGGAGCTGTAGACCATAGCTGGGTGTTTTGAGATAGGCCAAGGGTGTTTGTTAGGGTTTAGAGTTAGAACAAAGACAAAGCCAAGAGTTTCAGGTATTGTGGGGCTGCAGAGAGGCCGCCGGTATAATCCTCCATAATTCCAATGTGCCACTGCTAAGCTATAGTAAACGTTTGTAATATGCATCTACCAGGAGAGCTTAAAGTAATAATTATTTAAATTGGTGGGGAAATGTAGAAATTTGGAGTTATATAGGGTTGGTTAGTTGGTATTTTATTGGGTTTTTATCTTTTCTGGTTTTGTTAGGTTTGGTTTCCTGGGGGTAGGTTTTTTTTGTTGTGGTTTCTTTTGTGCGTTTGGTGGGTTTTTTGTTGTTTGAGTTTGGTTTTTTTTGAAAATAACATAATAAGCACTCTAATAGTTGAAAACATTTTTCAATTCTTGTTCTCATCAAGATAGAAGACTCTAGAGGAGGAAAAAAATATGGATATTGCAAAACAGTATCTTTCTTTCTGGAACTAGAATATTAAATAATGAAACTCATAGTAAAATGTGACCAAAGGCCCTTTGATTTTAATAACTTAGGCTATGCATGGTATTCTGTGGTATTCAGCATCTATATTGTTGAAAAATTTCTAAAAATATTTTCAATAAAATATAAAGTCTTAAGTTGCACTGGTCTAGTTCTCTGTGTGGAGTCAGGGAAGAAAAGTGAGAGTAAATAAAACTTCAAAAGTTATTGAAAGGTCTGTCACTTCTCAATTCATATAAACTGGTTTACAGAGAAACATGCATCACAGTACTATTCCTTAATTCCATCCTTCTCCATCTTGTCTAAAGCCAAGTCAATTGCTGGAAATTATAGAGAGGGACTTTTCAAAGTGAGTACTGATGATCCATTTTGTATTTTCTTTAAATCTCCTGTCCAAAGCAAATATTATATTAGGAACTGGGTCCCCTGTAAGATGATCAAAACCATCAGTTCACCTGTCTGCATTTCTTGTGACAATACCTGATGTCCAATGCATGAATTAAGAGTTTCAACATGGGCTTGGCCACCAGAGGCACAGAAAGGGTGTGGAGTGGCTGCTGCAGCTACTTTTCCCTGTGGGACAAGAGGCATCATGGCCAAAGATAAAATTTTTTTGAGTCTATATCTTTTCCCAAGAGTAACCCCCACACAAAGGATAAATTGACAAGGATTCCAGTCCACCCTAAGTGAACAGTTCAGGGACAAGTCCTTAACCTGTGTTCTTGTGTCTAAACATAAAGTCTTGTTTTGACGTTCTGAAACTACTGGGCAAGACCTGAACAGCAAAATTAGCTTCAGTTCATGTGCCTTTCCTGAATGTTGAGAAAGAAAGGTGTCGAGGAAAGAGGAGGCACAGGCATGATTACATTACATGAAAAATTACATGAAAAATTACATTTTTCATTTGTTGTAATTCATTGCCTGAGAGAAACTTATCAAGCAAAGTATTTAATGCATTTTTCAGAGACAATAAAGGCTTGCAAAGAGCATGTCCTCTTGGCTACAATTCCCTCTCTGTTCTGTTTCTCCTTCCTGAAGCCCAGAGGCAAGTAAAAGTAAAAAACTTGTAAATAACAAATTCACACAGGGTAAATTCACCCTCTGCACTAATGCCAGCAGTCCTTCATTCTTTTCTAAGGATGTGTCTTATCAAAATAGCTGGTATATGTTTAAATTCTAACATTCTTACAGACCAACACACTGTGGAGAGAAAAGTGGGAGGACTTTTCTGCACACTGACAGTGTGCTGTCAGCTGACATTTGGGCAGTTTAACCCATGACTAGCTGTGGATGCAGACATAAATTTCTTTATTCCCAAGAAAAGACAGGCTTGGTCTTCAATTACTAAGAGGCATGTTTCTGTACACATAGCAAGCAGGTCTAAAAGGAATGTAGTAAGCAAAGGAGATTCCCAGGCTTGTGCCGCTCTCTGGTGGAGTTGTCTACCCTAAGGTAGCAGCCTGGAAGCAAGGGCTTCCTACCCTTCCCAGTGCATTAGGTATGCTTGTTCCTGATATCCCAAAGGCAGCATCCATCACAATAGGCATAACATCATGTTAGATGATGTCTGATCCTTGGTCGTGTGTGTAGTGTCAGCAGCCTTGAGGGTGAGATGTGAGCTTTGAATCAGAAGCGTAGTGTTTTCTTCTTGCCTCAGTGTGGTGTTAAGAGAACAAGTCCTTGAAGTGTTCAGATAATCTTTGGTAAGTTGAGGACTCCAAAGCCACATCAGAAATCTAATCTTTCCTGCCTTCTTCCATTCCTCTCAGTCTAGCAAATATCTCCCTGAGGAAGAGCTGTATGGCTGTGCAGTGATCCCTATTCCTCACTGGCCAGATGTGATTTTCATGTGCATGCTGGCTCTTAGGTGTGCTGCCCATGGCAACTCCTGGCCTGGCTGGGTGTAAATCCTTTCTGTGCCCCCAGGTCTGGTGTTTCCTCTTCTCAGACTTTTTCATTTCAAAGTGAAAGAAATGTCTGTTTTAGCAGGTATCCCTCACTAGAGCTGTGGGAGAGAAGAAAATAGAGAGTTTTGAAAGATAATTTCTGTGTCACTGTATTCAAAAACACTAAGAATCACTTGGAACTGGGAAGGGGAGGATTGAACAGTCAGGATCTAAAATAACATCAAGCAGATATCCTGAGAAGCAAGGAGGACATGGGCTGTCACTCAGAAGATCAGGCAGTAAAAAGGCATCCTGCCTTGATGTTACAAAAGCCAGATGGCTTCTCATGAATGTCATACATATTACTTAAACTCAGCTTCTTCAACTGATCAACTGCTTTAATACAGAGCAGCTAGTCTAATGATATTTTTGAAGATGGAAGTGTGATAAAAATTATGAGAATGCAAACTCCTAGATTGGTTCAAATTATTTATAACTTTTCACAGTCTAAGCTTCTGTCAAGTTTAGTTTCATTACTTCTAAATATGATATTCTAGACTGGAGTGCTAAAATGGGGAAAGCTGTCAGGGAAGGAGAAATTTCTGCTATTCAGTTCCCTATTTTTTTCTAAACAAGTTTTATTTATTCTGCTGGAGCTCAGGTCATTTCATTTTGAGGGTCTGTGGCATGCATTTGTTATGACACTGAAAACACCCCATATATAATGAAAAACTCCCTCTAGATTCCCAAAATATCTTGAATAATGCTTTTTTTTGTTATGAATCTTCACTCACACTGAAAAGCTCATGGTAAATTCATAAAGAACTGTTTTGCATTTTCTGAATTTACATAGATATAAATCTAATGAGAGCCACAATAAAAAAACCCCAAAAACATTACTTTCTTTTTATTAATTGTGGTATTTAGAGAATATGTTCTCATATTTTGGGTTATGAATTCACCATTTACACTACATTCCATGAGATCTTCTGGTGGAATGGCTACTTTAACAGGAAAAAACTCAGACAGGAATTCAAGACCCAGCAATGGGAGAGAAATTGTTAAAAATAGTCAATGATTGACAACCACTGACAGTCTTGTAGGCTCAAGCAGATGTTTCAGAATATCTTGTAAAAATATTGCCTTGTTGGATGGACAGATGAATATATGAAAATAAGAGCTCTTTCTTGATGCTGTTTTACACCACAACGACACAGACTCCAAGATTCAAAAGGTTAAAAAATGACTCTTTATTTTGGGATGCGTCTCCCTTATATACTATTTTACACAGACCAATTTAATTGGTGAAACAAAGGCAAACCTCTTCATTCACATTGGTCAAACCACAGGGACATCAAGAAGTCCCTCCTGTCAGAAGGAATGAATAACATAGGTACAGTTACAAAAACATTCCTTCTGTTTACAGAACTTCCCTGGGAAAAGAACTTCAGAAAAACCAAAACACCGTGGGCATGGAACCAGGGCTACACTTTTGGAACGTGCTAAAGTCACCAAAAGCAGTACCATGCCTTCAGTGTCTGCTGAAGCAGCCTATGGTTGAGGCACTTCAGAAGAAGAGACACAGCATTTCATTCTTCTACTGCGAGCAGACATTTGTGCCTCTTCTTTCTCCTTCTTTTGCATTCTGCAGCTGCCTTATTGCAACGGCTGCTACATCTTGCTGGAAAATAACTGCTAAATGTATCAAAGTTAGATCAAATATTAATGTATGCTTCATTGTATTTATAGGAACATTCTTACTTTGCTCAGAGTAAATAAATGTTTAAGTTTTACTCTGCATCCCCTTTTGAGTGAAAATTTTTATAGCATAACTTGTTGAGGAATCTGGCTCCAAAATAGGTATGAATGAATGTATGTTTGATATGGAGACTTGAACCAGTTAACTCATTTAGGAGTTAGTAGTTTTGAATGTAAAAGTAAAATCTCAGGTGTTTTAAACTACATTTATTATTTTTTATTAGAGTTTTTATTTATATATTTCTGTAGAAATACTGCTTATGTTTTTATGCAATGGGTATCCCTTTAAGAGGTAATCCTTCATTTGCCTGTGTAATTGGAAAGGAAAATGTTTGCTAGCAAAAGAGAGTCATTACTTTGGCTCTTAATTTCCTGTTTATGTTTGAATTGATAGGTGTTCCCTCATTACCATCAAGAAAGAAGAAGTTGATAATCTATGAATACCTAATTTACACTGTAATCACAAAGCTGCAGCAGATTGCAACTCCTGATTCAACAATCAAAAGGTACCCATAGGTCTCAGCAAATTGGATGGCCCAGATCTTGCCCATAAACTCAAGCCAGAATGAATCAAAGAGCAACCCAGCAATCTGTGTGGGATAATCAAGCCTTGGCTGGCATTCAATACAGGGTAAGTTATTTATTACTGTAGCGTATTTTTTCATTTTGTAATGGCTCATTATTTCCTACCAGAATTCACTGACAGAAGTGTTTAAAAATATATTTAGCTTTACGTGATGTTGTATCTAAGTAGAACCTTGACTTTCATTTAAATATTTGTATTTCAAGTATCATTCTCTTTTGCTGTAATTTGCTTTAATTTTTATTTGCTTTTACACTTGTTTTCCCAAAGATAGTACTTTAAATGAAAGGTATTTGAGCACCTTGTTCTCATTGATTTGTAAGGAAGAAAGCAGGCAGGGATGCTGGAGGATTTGGCCTGAAGTCCTTTACATGTTTAGAGAAGACTTAGAAAAGCATTGACGAGAAATTCACAACTTCTTGTCATAGCTGTGCTGTGGCAGCAAGTCTGTTTTGAATAGACAATATCTTTAAAAAAAAAAAAAA
>VYXD01015595.1:2179405-2199223 GCA_013397195.1 Hylia prasina
TCATCTACATGCTAATTTTGTATTTAGCTTTTAATTATTGTTTTGCATTGATATCACAAGTAAGAACCAAGATTTCTTTGATGAGTCAAAAGACCATTCATTAGCAATCAGATTCAACCACATTCAGTAAATCCTATACACCAGTCATCAAGACTGATATGGCTTTCAGGATAAAGCTGAAGCTTTTCATAATTTTTGAAAACCTCTCTTCTTTTTTACAGTAGGATAAACCTGAGAGTTTAACAGATCAGCATTTCTCTGAGAATCTTCTACCCAAAAGGCAACTTTGAAAAAACGTGACATCTAGTTAGTACAAAGTGTCACCTGAATCATTTATGTAACATTCCTCCCACCATACTGCTCATAATATCTTCAAAAAAGTGGGTGAAGAGCTACAACAAAAGTGATAATGGAAAAGCCTGAGATTTGAAATGACAGCACAAGAGATGCAATTTATACTTCACCTTGTCTAAAGGATAAAGCCCAAGGCATTTTCAGGTCAAGCAAGCCAGAAAATTTTATGTAAGACGAACAGCATCACTGTGGTTTTATAATGTAGAATTTACACTGTTATACACACACATGCATTAGTCAAATAATTATGGTGTTTATCCAGAAATAGTATTGGACAAAACCCAAACTAGGTTCATTTTTTGGTCATCATGTTTAGTAGGAAAATGATGGCATTTGGAAAAGGTAAATTTGTTCTATCTGTCAGCATCACAGAAGAGGAAGTAAACATTAGTGATTGGTTCTCTGTTAATGTTATGGTCACCATATTAATGGGAGCTGGAGTGTCACTGGATCTTATAAGAAGTTCAGAGGCTGTTCTGTATTAATTATCACTCTGCCAAGGAAGCTTTCGCTGTACTCTACATATTTAATTGCATGTGCTTGTGCAATACTAGGCTTACTTATATTGAAACAGGAATTCATCATAAGTAATCTCAAGACAACTGAAAATTAAATTTAAGGACCTAAATCTTATCTGTCTTCATATTCATATAAACTGAGATTAATACCTCCAAAGTCAACATAATCAAGGAAAGAATGTACCTTTAAGAGGTCTGCAGAAGAGCAAACTGAGAGTTGATTTTCCACTTTGCAAATGTCTGTGCTGCAAAATCCATGTCACTGAAGGCACAGATTTTGAACAAAAAAGACAACAGACTTCTCTACACTGTTTTTCAATGAGTATTGTTGCTATACCTTCCCAGTGTTATATGTCTCCCAGTGGAGATAGCTTTTTCTGTTCCTAGAACAAATCTCCAATACCTCCACCACAGGACTGGTGCTCTCTGCACATTCAGCATGGAGGCTCTTTTCAGAGACCTCACCTGCCACACACAACAGGTCAGCCAGTCTAGGATGTCCCACATGAATTTGCCACACAGAGCTGGGGACACATTTAATCTAGAGCAATACTGCAAAAAAAAGTCATTTTGCTCAGTAAGAGTCTGAAGCTGCAGGCCCTCTCGATCATGCCACTCATGACTTCATCTTTGGCTGATGCTCATTCTGGTGCCTGAGGGCATTTATTGTTAGGGACCCTTCAATCCTGGAACCTGGAACCCATGGGCTTCAGCACCTCTACCTGAGCCCAGCCCTGAGCTGCTGATGTGTCTCTTGGTTGATTGTTATACACTTATTTTTAGCCCTGTCCTCTTGCTGACAGAGTCCTAAGCTCCCTGGGGTACCTGAATGAACCCTGGACTTGATTCATCCCTGGAGGTGCCTGGGCCTGCCAGTGGACCTGTTAGCTGCACATGGCTTTTTATGTCCAGCTGAGCCCCTGTGGGACTATGCTGTGGTGGGTGAGGACTCTGCCCTGTTAGGGTCACCCTCAGCTCCTGCCTCATCATGGAGCAGCCCTACTTCTGCTGCTCCTTGGTAGAAGAAATGTATAAGTTTCTCTTCTCTTTCCACAATAAGTTCTCTTCAGAAAGAGATGGTAGAAGCCAGAATGTTCTAAAGTTATTTCTTTGATATATGGCTGCATTACAATGCTGTGGTAATGTATGTTTTAAATTACATGAAGGGATGGAAAACAAAATAATAAAACATAGCTGGCATGTTTTAGTGTGCACTACTGTGATCCATAGTTCACTGACAAAATAAGACCTCAGGGTGAGGTGTTTATATTAATTTAGCTTTAATACCCTTTTGTGCTTTGCTGTTTTGCTTTATTTTCCTCAGTCAAGTTTTGTGTTTTGTCACAATGTTCTTTGTCTTCCTCCACAAGCTGTAGTCAGGAGTTTATAACCAGCAGGTTTTTCTACTGTAATTTTGCAGTTCTGCTCCAGCATTGTAGAACTAGGAAATAACCTAAAGCAAAAGAGCACTTCTCTGTATGCCACATACTAACTCTATCTATATACCTAATAGAGGAATGGATTTCCCTGGTCTCCCCCATAAATAAGAGCTATTCACCACAGTAAGGATTTTCAAGACATTGTCTATCTACACACATATAAAAATATTTTTCACAAACTTCCACCAACAACTAGAGGATCCAGAATGTTTGGACAAGACTGACTGTGAGAGTAAATATACCTGACCTGCTGAGCAACATGGATGTAGGGGAATTATACCTTTTTAGCACTGAAGAGACAATTGTTTGTCATCAACAGGCATTGTGTAGCTCATGGCATTGGCTGCCCTCCTCCACCTGCCACTATTTGCCTCACAGCTGGAACAACATTTGCAATGGTTGTTTTCTAGCTATTGACATTCCAGCTATTGAAAATTATATGTTTACTTCAAAGCAATCATTCAGTGCAAACCATGCAGGCAGGGAAGTATCTGTACTGACAATGATACCTGATCCTGTCACAGAACAGGAATTTGTTTTAGTCTTATGATTTGTAATGCAGTATGGTGTACTCAATAAAATTATTCATTGTTACATCCTTGCTTTCCCAACAGATGAATCATTAATATCTATCTATACTGATCTGTAAAACTAACATCTTATGTGACAGACATCATTAATAGTGAACATTCACTATAAGGAGGAACTGCACTATATATCTGAAAGGTCTGAAGATTAGATATTAAAGCTGCAGTGGATTCAAGCATGTTTTCATAGTTTAACAACAACTTTAAAAAACCCACTTTTCCTTACTGTGAGTTTGTCTTGGTGATCAATGCGTCTACTACACCTTGGTTATGATCTCAAATTTAGAAACTGAAACCAGTACAAACTTTGGTTGCTCTGTGTTTAACAAAACGCTTCCTTAGATTGCGTAATGGAATATTCCTGACTGGGGTATGGGCAGTTGGAATTTCTGGTGAAGGATATTTGCTAGTTAAGAAAAATTTGATCTTGTGCCTTATGACTTGGATTTACAGGCACCAAGATGCAGACATCATGCTGAATTTTCACTCTTGTCAGCTCTTTACTGACAAGAGCTCTGAAGTAAGAAGTAGATTACAAGGGATTCTTCTTGTAGTCACTGGTCTGCTTTCTATTGGTTATTGGGGTTTTCCATTCTTTTACATATTTCACATTTTAATAAATCTGACACAGTAAAAGACAATGCACAGTGCATTCAAATATCACTGTCATCTTGCTCTTTTCAAGCCTGTGTTGTAAAAGGGATTGAGGAAACCATATTGTGTGTTTATAAAATTATCTCATAGATTTTTTGTAAGTAGATTTATGGTAAGTTACATACACTCTAGTTAGATGTGCATAGATATATGATTAATGCTTTCAAAAGGGATATGTTTTGTTTAAATGGTTATTCAAATATGTGGGAATGTAGTATATGAATTACCTGTGTTTGATTAGAACAGATGGTGTTTCCTGTTCCTTCTTTCCAAGGAGAGTACTAAGCAAAAGTTTGCTGAAATTATTTCCATAAGCCAAGGATACAAATGTTAAAGAGACCTGAGGCTCCAGTTTTTTGGGACCACAATATTGCTTTTGAAATTATTCATCCAAAGTCAATATTTAACTGTTACAGTACTTATGTGAGCAATCAAGTATCACTGCCCTGATTTATTTCTTTGCTATAGGCAAACTTTATTAAATACTCTAAAGTTGAACAGACAATCTAAGAAAGTTTCTACAAGTTGCAAGTTCCTGCAACCAAAGTGTAATTACCTTACTTTGTACAAATATGTGTTTAACATTGAGAACAATAGCGTAGAAGCTAAACTAATTCTAGATTTTTAGCAGCACTTCACTCTGACAAACAAGGGAACAGTAAATTGGTGCAGGAAAAAACTGTAAAACAGAACTTGTCAAACTCTGGGAACAGGTAAAACACTTCTGGGAGATTTTTTTGTAGAATCACATAGGTTGGAAAAGACCTTTAAGATCATCATGTCCAACCATTAACCTTACACTCAAGTCCACTAAACCATGTCCCTGAGTACAACACCTGCATACCTTTTAAATACCTCCAGAGATGGTGAGTCAACCCCCCCAGCTGGTTCCAGTGCTTGCCAACACTTTATCCAATCAAAACCTCCCCTGGTGCAACTCGAGGCCATTCCCTATTGCTTGTTTCTTGGGAGAAGAGCCCCACCTGGATACACCTTCCTTTCAGGGAGTTGCAGAGAGTGATGAGGTCACCCCTGAGCCTCCTTTTCTCCAGGCTAAACACCACCAGCTCACTCTCACTCCTCACAGGACTTGTACTCAAGACCCTTCACCAGCTTCCTTGCCCTTTTCTGGACATTTTCCAGCCTCTCCCAGACAAAAAGATGTTGTACAACACTTCCACTTTCATAGTGATTCTGCTCTCCAATGCTCTCTCTCTTCCTACACAGGTTTCTTCCTGATTTTTACCTATGTAGCATGGCTTGGAGAGTCCAGAATGAAAAGAAGGGCATGCTCCAGCTGGGAATCTACTATTTCTAGCCAATAATCAAATCAGTTTTTACAAACTAAGCAATATCAGACCTCATCATGTGGCTAGAAGACGCCCAAGAAATACACAACATTACAGCAGTGGTTTTAGTGACTCAGTAGCTGGAACCCCTCCCTTCCATGTCAGTAACAACCTGCTGACGGGGCCTGGAAGCACAGCTATTGTTATACCATTTTGTTTCAAGAGGTCTATGTGTATTCTCTTTTTCTTAGCATCTTTTATAATGCCCATGACCAGCAGATATGACTTGAAAGAATTTATTTCTTCATAAAATTGTTCCCACAGTCAATAATATTTTGGTGCCTAATTTTTTTTCTCCAGAAGTTTGTGTGCTCATCTGAAAAGAACAAGTGCCCCAAACTATTACTGAATTTAAAATTAACAACTTCTTGTCTTACAGCTATGAAAAAAAAAAATATATATTTATGTTCAGGTGGATTTCCATTCCTTCAGTAAACTTCAGCAGAAATTTTCTACTGAATTCTATGTTATATAAAAGAGATTTTTATATTAATAATTTTGGCCATAAGAACCCAGAGGAGGTGTCAATATGGAGGAATAAGATTGATTTTGCTTCCAAAGAGAAGCAATCTAAATCAAAAATGCTTTTGCTTCAGGACCTTTTCTGGAGGCTGTTGATATAAATGCTGATGGAGCTGTGACCATTGAGAATAAAGGAAATCCTGCCTCTAGGTGATTGGCCAGTAAATCCAAATAGAACTTTGATGTGTAAGATAGGTTACCATTTCCTTCTCAGTGTTTCAGCATGTCTCTGTTTCTCTTGAGGTTACCCCATTGCTAAATATATGTTCTCATAAAGCTTGATTATGATTTTGTTAATGTTTTTTGTATTATTGTTCATCCTGCTTAGGATCACCGTTATGGAGCATAGACAGTAATACTTCTAAAAGCAAAGAACAGTAGGAAAGAGCCATGCTTTTAACTCATTTAAAAACCCCAGAAGAGATCTGAAAACTCAATTGTTGGACAAGTAAAAGAGTCTGTTACTCCAAAATTTTTAAACCCAAGAGGGTAATCTCAGGGATATGTGTTCAGCATCACTTTCAGTAATGGTAATATTCAGGTGACTCAGAGGTAAAAGATTCAGATATTTTATCATAAGCTGCATGAAATTTAAAGTTTGAAGTTCTAGTTTACTTGAAGCAAAGGTAGGGAATGGGAACCAACACTTCTAAAGCACAAGATTATTTTTATACAGTGCTTTAAATATGATTATCTATGATTCCATGTAGAAATACTACTGCCTTTTTGTCCACATTTTACTTTCTATTTGCACTGAGCTTGAAGAGCTGTTCTAACAGAAATCAAATATTGTGACCAACCCCTTGCCTGGTTTACAGTGGTGTTTTTGGACCTTTAAAAGGTAAACCACAGTCCATACTGGATGGATCATACTGGGGAAAGGTTTCCATGTGCACAGATACCTTAATCTGATCCTGGAGAGCTCAACCCTACAAGCTGACTTTTTTTTTTAAAAGAAACATCATGTTTTATGTTTTATGTTTTTGTAGAACATTTTCTGAGGAAACATATCTTTGAATATTCTAAATTTATTAATATTCTAAACCAGTGGAACAGAATGCAGAGTTTTTTCCCTGTTTTTAGGGGGAATACCTTAAACAGCTTGCTGCTCCTTCAATTTGAGACTGAGGGCCCAAAGTACTAATCACTGCTAAAATAAGAATATAAACTTTGGCAATATGTGGAAGTCAAAGCAAATATTTTTTCTTCAGTGGTGAATAAATTGAAAGAGGAGATTGGTTTCTCTATTCTTCCTCATGGTTTACTATGGCCTGTGATCAGGAAAGGATCTCGCTTTCTGGTGAACTTTGAAGAAATGTATGTAAATCAAAGGTACCCTTGGGTAGCTGTAGTTTGGCATCTGTGGATTTGCATTTGAAGGGCATCAGAGAGAGAAGCAAGTATGACCATCCCTTTAGGATGACACATATCTTAAAGAAGCATTTAAGATTATAGGCCACGTACTACCTAACAATAAGGAAACTCACTGAATTTTACACTTACCATAGTCTCATCAGTCTCTGGGGTTTAGTTGTGGGTTTTTTTTCCCTATTTGAATACATAACTCTGCAATATCTCTTGCTACCTGCAATATATTTACATGAATCACTACAGGCACCTGATGAAGACTTAGATAAAGAACAATGTTAGAAACCTGGCAATATTCATCTACACATAGACTAAAAGAATGAGAAGCTATCTTTTTCTTCATATACTCCTATACAGAGTACATTTCCATGGTCTTGGGATATTAAAGTACCAATTCTCAAGTACTTTTAATTAATTTTTTAAGGGAGAATGATATGAATGCCAAGTAAATAGTAGCAAAATAACCCTTTTTAAACTTTGAAAACAGCTTTATGATTTGTTAGTTTTATTTTATGAGAGAATAATAGGGTAAATGCCTGAAAAGTAGATAGAAAAACCATTTTAAATAGAACGTATGTAGTTCTTTTGGAAGCCCAACAAGCAATAATTTTGTTTACAGTCTTATACAATGCATAAATGAGACTTTCTCTTTTTTAGAAGAAGGGAAGAACAGTATTAATGTTTTATTATTTAGAGTGAAGTACATTAAATGTGTTACAGTTAATGCTATAGCCAAATACCCAAAGCCCCTGAAAATCACAGAATTTAAGTAAAACTGTCATTCAGTTTTTGGCTATTTTCAATATAACTAATGAGATTGAAGAAAAGTGCACTCAATTTTCCATATCCTCTTTTATCACCCTCTTGACTTAAACATTTTTGTTTTTCGGATTTCCAAAAAATGCACTCAAAGCGTGTAGAGCTTTTACTTTCCATTACATTTGATTTTTTTCTGAGGGACTGAAAAGCCACCTCAATGTCATATAGCTCTCAGATGAATACTTAATCATTCTCTCCATATCCATTTAGATGGATCATAAATGCTGCCGATTTTCATGTTACAGCTGGTACATTAAAATGGGTTTATCTCTTGACTGGTTTAAGTTGATCATCCTTTTTGCTTTTATGTACGTATCCTTTTTACTTTTAACAGAGTAGCTCTTAAATAGCAATATATTTGTTATGGTAAAAAAAAATTCATGTATAAATTCATAACATTTGGTTTAAGTAATGTCAATATTCAGCAATTATGCAGCATTTTAATATTATTAGGTGACTTACTTTTTTCACTGTATATTTAATAAAGAAAAATATTAGGTTTTTTTCACATATCACTAATTCTTTAAAGATTTTAATGTTTAAACAATTCCCAATTTAAGTTTCTTTTCAATTTTAAGAGACTAGCACAATAAAAAATAGCTGTGAGTTTTCTGTGAGATGATTCATCATCACAAAACAATATGTTTTATGTCGGCATCAAGTTCAGATCTTTACTACAAAGCAAACGATATCTTAGACTTTATATTGCTTCTGTCATGAAGAAAAGTCATTGTCCTGAATGAATTAGTGGTAATCTTCACAAATTTACCCCACAGAGGATGAAAAATTTTACGTCTTCCCTTTATAATTGGCATGCATTTCATCAAGCTTGACTGAAAAAGAGGAAAAAACCTTCTGAAGCCACTAAATTATATAACTGAAAGAAAAGGAAGCTCCACAGGAACTGGATATGAAGGAAAAAAACAAAACAAAAACAAAAACAAAAACCACAGCACATTTGCTTACATAGGATAAAGTATGGTTGTGCTTCCAGGCATAAGATATACAGTCAGTGACAAGGTTTAGAAAGACACATTTTTGTTGTTTAACTGTGATCACTACAGCCTGGATATAAAGAAGGACCTGACAATGACCATTGTCATCAGCAGGATAACAAGGAGATATTTGGGAAGGCCTTCTTAGATGCCTGAAAATTATTAAAGCATTTGTGCTTTGCTATAGTAGGTTAGCAAACCTACTATAAATAACCATGGCATTAAGTCCAGATCAGATTTAACAGTATCCCTTTACTCCAGTTTGGGCTCTCAGTTCAATTATGTGATCCTGAATAGGAAAAAAAGTATTATTTTATTGGTTGGTGTCTTGGGTTATGGAACCAAAAATGTGCATTCTATTTTCATCTGCTGAAAGCAGTTGGGGAAATGTTGTTTTTTTTCTCTAGCTCTTGTTACTCTGGGGGGAGGGGGGCAGATGCCATTCTGNTTATTCCTATTCCCAAATCTTTGCCTGAAAGCCCTTAATTGCAAAATTATAATAATTCAGAGGGAGTGGGGATGTTACATTCTCGACTCCAAGGAAACTCCAATTTTCCCTAGCAGATACTTGTCTTCTAAACCCAGACAGTTGGAAACTGGATTCTTTCTCTGGAACACAAACTGGTGGCCAAGGGAAACAGCAACTTGAATGTCTGTGTGTGACATATGCCAGTAAGAGATTTATAGTCATTGCTGACTGCAATCTGAGAGGGAAGCCTGTGCTGGATGAGTGGCTAGAGAAAAAGAAATTGTCTGATAAAGAGGCTAGCATGGGATAAATGGAGAAACTGCAAGCATGGAGAAATGCAACAACCTTTTTGTTGTTGTTTAAAATACAGTGTTTCTGAGATTAGAAATATGGTAATATATGAAGTGTTTTTGCTTCAGTTTGAAGATTTACAAGCCAGAAATGTCATGCCCAGCTGTTTGAAAACAAACAATGCATTTCATAATCCTATGAATTAAGAATGAAAAAAAAACCCCACAAATGTAGATAATATTAGGTGAAGATATAATTTATGTATTATTTATTTATATATTATTATATTAAAGCATTTTAAATTTAAGTGTTTTCCATATCATGTGTGAATTTCATTTAAATGGGAATAGACTATGGAATAGCATTAAGGAACGCAGTTCTATGAAGAAGTTTGGAGTGAAGCCACACTGTTGATATTTCACTCCCAGCAGGCTGCTACTGGCATTTTATCTGATGTGGTGTTGACTATCTTTTCACATCTTGTGTTATTACACTGACAATTTGACAAGAATCAGAAAAGCCCATGATTCATAAACTGGTATGTATATTGTAGTACGTGAAGCGTTTTTCTGGAAATGTAAGAAATCTGAGATATACAGTTAAAGTACCCATTTAAATGAGACAGGAATAAGTAGAAACATTACTCATTAAATGCATTTTATAAATGAAATGTCTCATTATCCTTTTGTGCGACTCATGAAGTCACCATCAACCAGCTTGTAACCTGTAATTATATAGCATTTCTCTGCCAACCTGGGGGTGAAAAATCCATAGCTGGAATTTTATTAACTCTTGACTTGAGGGACTGCTAAAGCATATTGGACTTTATGGTTGTGATTTTGAAAATAACATACCAATTTACATAACTAAATATTTGGATTTTCAGGTGGGGATAATTTCAAGCCAACCTTAGAAACAGCAAGGTCTTCACCTGTTGAAAGTGAGTCCCTTTTAAGCCAGTTCAATGATTTCCAACGTCCAAAAGTAAACCTATCATAGAACTATTCAGAAATCCTGTATCAGAAATTTATTGAACCACAGAATTATGTTTCTTATGACCACGAGGTGACATTTTGCTTATAATTAACCTATAGTGTTTATTATTTTCATTATGCATATGCATGGCTAATCTTGTTTAAAAGCAGGATATATTAATCAAAATATAAAATTCTTTTTTGCGTCCTTGTTATATTTCAGATGTATTTTCTTCCGTTTACTTGGGTCACAGACTGCAAATGAGAACAGTCATCTTTTCTTCTATTTGCTAATTTATGCTTTGTATTTTTATTGCTATCACAAAAGTTTGAAATATCCCCAGTTATTTTTTTAATACTGGCTTAAACCAAGGAGCTTTCAATATTAACAGTTGTACTTCCCCCAAAATGTGACTTCCACTCTTCTTTCACAACTCATTCCCTCAAACATCTTCTCTAAATTACTTTCTCTACCTCCCTAAACCATACCCCCAAGGAAATCTTTCACATTTCTATTTCAATATCTAATGACAAGATGAGAAGCAGTATTCAAGGTAAAGATAGAACACTAATTGATATAAATGTGAAATGACAGTAATGGTCTCTGTCTGAGCCATGGCTGGAGACTTCTGTGTAATGAAAAACCTTCCGTAGTTAATATTTTTTGTCCCTCTAGTAATATTAGCTAAGATAATGTTTTAATAGATTTTTGAAGAGAAGGCTTAGTTCTGCTGTGTAGAGTTGCAAAATGCTATGGAAGAATTTTTTATCTTTGCAGCATTTCTAGGGATTTTTTTTCCAGAAACATAAAAGGAAAAAAATATTGACAATCTTCATTGTAATGAATCCATTTCAATACGTGGTGAATGGTTTCATTATTATTCGTTTCTAGCTTCTCAAGAGGATTCAGAAGTTTTATTCAAAATTAGAATTGTTTTCATGAATATGAATTCATGTGTGTATGCAATGGTAACAGAGAAAACTAAAAATTACCTTTCCTGGGTCAAGCACTGTGACTTTAATATGAAAAGAAAGATGATGCAACATTAATTGCCTCTGTGGTAAGAAAAAATTGTTCTGGCAAGGTGTGAAAATAATGCAGTTTTGCCTTTTACTTTATATATTGTTAGAAGTGGAATTTGTATTTTAAAACATTGTTTGACATACTGCTAATGAACCATGTCAGAATAACAGAGGTTTTTGTCATGCAACTCTGAGATAGGAGAGACAAAGAAAATCATATCACACAACAAAAGATCCCCACCATCAGAAATCACCATCAGTAAATATGAGAATAGGGAGAACAAATAAAGGAAAGGTAAAACTGTCAAGAGTCTTCCCGGTGACCTGTAAAAGTTTGGCTCTCCCCCTCTCTTGAGTCTGGGTTTTTCTACTTCTGGACCACCCAGGCCAGTTGGGAAGCAGCAGCTGTGCTGCACAGCAGCTGATTAAGGTTCTCTCTACCTGCATGTACAGGCCTAACTACTGCTTCCCAGTTCCTCCCTGGAAGACTCTTGATTATACTTTATTTCAGGAGGAAGAAATGGATAGCTGCTTCATAAATGGAAATTTGTTTAAAACGCATTGAAATATCTATTGGTCCAATAATAATGTGCTAAGGACATTTGTAAATTTGATAAGTCTTTCCAAGAGATGTTTCTCAGAGTATGCCTTAAAAGTTTAGGTTGCTTTTGAACAGCTGGGATTTAGGTTTTCAGATACTAATATCTTGGTCAAATTTCAGCAGCTGTTCAATAGATTATATTCCCCTATATTAAAAGGAGATTATCTTGCCAAATTTGAAGTCATGCTTAAATATTTCAAGTAATCCCAAGAACTGTTAAACTCTAAAATGAGATCTTGCCTCCCTATTTTAGATATCCAGAACAGTTTTCAGTGATCAGTTTCCAAACAGAGACCATGGAAGAAACAGAAACTGGAAAATTTAAGCCTAAACGCCTGAAGCCTGGCAATATGATAAGCAACTAGAGAACAGCATCCTGCAAGGAACAGAATCTGGTAAAGTGAAATTACAGATGCTGTACCTGCACTGGCTGGTACAGAAAAAGCCACATTCTCTTTTTAATTGTATGGAAGGTTTTACTAGTTTCAACTTTACCTAAACCTCATTATTTAAGATAAAGGATTTTAAAATGTGTGTTAGGAAGATGCATTCCCACAAAGAATGGTAAGGAAGTCCATTAGCCACCAAAGAAAACTCTGAAACCGTACTTCTTTGTGTTTTGAAAAGCCAAAGCCATTCTTAAACTACACAGCCATAGTCAGAGAATCACAGAGTGGCTGAGGTTGGAAGGGACCTCTGGAGATCATCTGGTCCAGCCCCTCTGTTCAGGGCCAGCTATGGCTGGTTGTCCTGGGACATACCCAAATGTATTTTGGTCTACTAGATTTCATGCCACTGATCACCACCCCCTGGCCTTGGCTGTTCAGCCAGATGTCAATCCACCTCCCTGGCTGCTCACGCAGCCCATGCATCAACAGCAAGGATGGGAGTGCTGGTAGCACTGGTCTGCTCCAGCTCCAGTGCTCTGCTCAAACAATTATTCCAACACTTCATGGTAAAACAACCATAAGCACGGCTTAATTTGCTCTCTCTTTTNNNTCTTTTTTTTTTTTTTTTTTTTTTTTAGAGGTTTATTCTGCTAGAGTGATGTAGATCAAAGAACCTGTCACTGAACACACCTTAGAAAAAAGAAATTTAGTTAAATATGTTCACTTACTCAAGGGAATGCAGAATATGCAGGTGGTGTTAGCGTTGAAACACATAATCACAGGTGCTTTTATTGAAGAGCTCTGGGAATCAGGGGTACAGACCCAAATCTGACTCTGACATTAGCTTCAAAATGAACATACCCTTTCTGTTTTATACCCTTTCTGTTACATAACTATATATTAATCATTAAACCTATACTGTTCTATTGTATGCATTGATTTCACCCAACCATGAATTCACCAGACCCTAAAACATCCTTTCTCATGATTCTTGGTGCTGATTAAATTGTTTCTCATGATTCTTATTTTCAATTATCAGCAATCATTACATTTAACAATCATATCATTTATCATATGATGATTATGCAAGTGCAGCTACACATGATCTAGTACAACAAAGCTGAACGTTCTGTTCCCAAGGCCTACTTCTCTTCCCAGGTCCTCCCAGGCCCAATCTTTCTTTCCACTCTCTCCCTGAATATATTGTATACAATTCCCATGATTTTAGAAACATTTTAACTCTTTGCTATCAGTGGCAACATAATTACAAGGCTCTCATGAAGAGATGTACGGGGAGTACAAACAATCCTCCTCCTCCAACTATTTTGGACAGAACAGGGAAAGCGCAGTCTTCCACTCCAGAGACAAAAATTTCGGGCACTAACTTAGCTATTAAAATTATTGTAAATAAAATATTTGCTAAAATGACTTTTTCTTACCCATCTAGAAACAAGCACGAAGTGTGTGTGTGTATATATATATACACACACTCAAATATGTTTTGCTAAGGGTTGATTGACAGTCACTTAGGCAAAGTGCTGACATTATAGGTGTTACTGTTTAAAATGTTACCCATGATGAAGAATAGATTGGTATTGATGGTTAAATTTATATTTTGAACCTACAAAAGCTTTACCAAGATGTTTACAGATATGAGTAATTTCAAAACACCAGTGAGTAGAAATGGAAATAGCACATTTTTGAACTCTTTGCAGTAAATGAGGCAAGGTAAGTTTAGGACACCTTGCTCACAGCTGAGCTTTCTGGATATCTGGGTTTAAGTACCCATCAACTCGATGAGAGGATCAAGCTGGGACTTCTAGGAATTAGCAAGTATATCTTCGCTTCAGACAAATCCAGCAATAAAAATCAATCAATAAGAAAACATTTTGAAAACTCATCCCCCCTTGTGTTGTTGTATGGTATGAGACTTTGGTTTTCACATAGCAGTGAGTAGATCAGCCCACAAGTACCCAGCTGAACACCCACTTCAACATTTCTTTACTAGAAGGCAACCTCCCTCCAGAGGTTGTAAAATGAATGTGGACAAGGATGTATGGCAGAGACAGCATGAATTTCACACACAGAGGTAATTAAATGCAGGTCACTTGCTGATGCAGTGGATTGGATTCCAAAGGCTGCCCATCAGCCTTTCAGAAAAACATCCAGATCTGTTACAAACATAGGGTAAGAGTCAAACTGAGGAAGAAGGTGTTACAGAGTTATTTTGCTGGTAGGTTAGACCAAATGACTGTTGTCCTTTTAGCTTACAGAAGTCAAAAAGCCTTTTTTGGTGTTCCAGTATCAACTTCACATACAGAATGTGAAGTGCCTGTCTCTAACTCTTCAATTGTTGCAATTGAAACAAGGAAACACAAAACAAGTGTTAAAATGCTTAAGCATAATCGACCTTGAGGGGCTGAAAAATGACAGAAGGAGCATAAAGAGAAAAACATAACTGGGTATATCAAACTTTTTCACAGATATATCTGATATATTTATACTCAACATTTGCGTTTTGCCCTTTAGAAAGTCTCATGTTAAAATTCTCTGTGGCTCTTAAAAACTCAGACTGAAGAACAGAGATGCTTAATGTACGGCAGTCCAACATAAATGAAGCTCTGCTCCTTTACTACAATCTAACCCTGTGTCTTGGGTTATGGAACCAAAAATGTGCATTCTATTTTCATCTGCTAAAAGCAGTTGGGGAAATGTTGTTTTTCTTTAGCTCTTGTTACTCTGGGGGGAGGGGGAGGATGCTTACTGATAATGGTTCAGCTATTAAAACCGGGTGGGGTATTGTTTCTTATCTCTTTCACCACCCATCCTCCCTCCAGGGGGATATCTTCTGCTAATGGGTCATTTAGGCTCACCAATGACATGACACATTTACATCATCCCATTGTGAGATGCTCCAACCAGTGGTGAGGAGCTCCAGGGTCCCTGCCTAGATAAAAACTGAGACACTCAGAACACCAGGCATCCTGTTTTCCACTGAATTCCAGAGGAAGATCAGACTCATCTCAGCATCACTGGACCCTTCTTCAATGGGATCATCTCTACTCCAACAGAACGCCACAGGATCATCTCTACTCCAAGAGAACTACATCTGTTTCTCCAGGAGGACTGCTTCTAAACACCCTGACCAACAGGGTGTCAGGTCGTGTCCCTGACTCTGTCAGGGTTTTCTGGGCTTTTTGTTTGTTTGTTTGCTTGCTTGTCTTTTTTGTACTATTACATTTGTATTTTTTAATATTCCTAGTGAAAGAACTGTTATTCCTATTCCCAAATATTTGCCTGAAAGCCCTTAATTGCAAAATTATAGTAATTTGGAGGGAGGGGGTTTACATTCTCCATTCCAAGGAAACACCAGCTTTCCCTAGAGGATACCTGTCTTCTAAACCAAGACACCCTGTTTGTGTAGGATAGATTGCAGTCTTGAAATATTTGTAAGAAGATATTTGCTTACTAACTACATTCAGATCATTCAGAGAATCTGACTCCATACAGAAATGTAGAAAACTTTAGCTGAATGACTTAAATGACGAACACGAATGCATCCACTGCACACAAACTTCAAGGTGTTTTCAAATCAGTGCAGCAGTGGTGTTCTCTGCCCTGAAAGCAAAAAAGCCTTTCACAACCGACATGTACTAGCAAACAGCCCCACGCTGTGGACACTGCATGTACTAGCAAAATCACTTGTGAATTTACTGTATTTGAGCTGTCTCAGCTCACCCAGCCCCACCAGAATATACTGAAAATTATTAGCTTGTGATTAATGTAACACTTACTTGCCTACTAAATTTGTGTAGACTACTATAAAGAAGAGGAACTTTTCAAAAAGATGGTAGACTTGGATTTTTTTTATTTATTTATTTATTTTTTTTTAAATTTAGCAGGGGAACATATCAAATGCAGAAATTCTGACAGAAAAGCTGTTGAGTGGCATGTGGTCCTGGCAGTCAGATGGGGAGCAGAACTCTGTAGTGCTCTGTAGCAGGAGTAGTGGACATCCCACACTTGGTAACTGAGAACAAATGCTGGGTAGGACCAAAATAAAAACGACCCCTAGAACTGCTGAACACATAGATGTTACGTCTTTCTTTTTCTGAAAAGGCAGGGTTTAATAGATTTCCAGGGATTCATCACACTCAGATACATAGTTCTTTACAGAACATTGATGAATCTTTCTTCCCCTTCTAGGAAGCTGCTTCTGACCTGATTCTGGATCATCTCCTTCCTTTCATTCTATTTTAAGATGGGAAAAAGAGGCCTTTATAGACATTTGTGCTAACATCCCTTTAATTCAGCTGTTGGGTGGAGCTGCTCTGGGAAAAGGGAACGTCCTGGGTAGCCACCCACTGAGCAGCACTGTATCTGGGCACTGAAAAGAAAGGTTGTTTCCTAATTTGCAAGCAACAACCATATGTTCAGGAATGAAGAAATGCATACTCCACCTAATCTCATGAGCTTCCTCTCTCCCCTGTGGCCTAGTTAAAATTATTCTAGCACTCTTTACTGGATGCCGGCTACTAAGTGAATTACCTTCAAACTTTAGGCCCTTCAAGCAAAGTGATTGTAAACCAAGCTGAGGAAAAACTGAGCATGCATGAACCATTGTTCCTAGTGACTCATGGCATCATTTTCCAAAGTGACTTTACTAAGGAGGTTCCAAGGCTCCTCCTTTTAGAGCAGATGGTAGAAATGTTTTTATTTGGCATTGTTATTGTGTAACACCAGCAATTAAGATTGACAGTTTACAGGAAGCTATAGAGACAAGACCCCTGTCACAAAGGTCTCAGGTTTCATGAGAAAATCTCCCACTCTATGAATCTACTTAGGAGGCAGAGAAAGAATTTACTACCAAACTTCCCTTGGCTCCTTAGGGAGCCACATTTCTCCTCAGTTAATAACTTAGCAAAACAAGTACCTGGCAAATTTGCCAAAGAGTAGCAATTCCCCTCTAGACTTTTATTTTAAGGAGTTTAAGGGCAAAGGTACCATTGGGAAGCGTGTCTTAATACAATTTATACACCAGAATCTGCCTTCTTTTGAACAGAATAATTAGCTTCTTAGCCAGGATACAGTATGTTCCACAAGAAAATTGTACTAATACCCAAGTGGAAAAAAGTAGGTAAGAAATTCTTCCTTGTACTCTTAGGTTGAATTACTGCAATTGAAGAAATCAAATTTCAGTGTGCACTACCACAGAGCCAATCACCCATTGTATGGGCCTCCTTATTTCCTAAACTGTACAGTCATTACTCAGAAGTACATATATTTTATTCAGATGTATACTTTTTGCATATGGATCCATGTGTGACCTTCTTTGACTGGTTGCTGGGAGGGTTATGAATTAATTAGAAGATCATAGGAACTAGCAACATAAAGTTATTTTGTATATTAATATTGTATAAAGCTGATGTGATGTGTGCTTTAAAACGGGCTTGGGGATTTTTTTTTTAGTGAAGTGCAAATCATGTACTTTAGCTGCAAGAGAAAAGGTCTTGTAACATGCCTTGAATTGTTAGACTAAACAGGAATTACATTGCGGAAGTTTAATAACAATAGAGGCATCTAGTGGCAGCATTTGAGGACTGCAGCTGTCAGAGAATGCATCAATGCACAGCTGATTTTCTTGCTTTACTTCTTCCCAGATGGAATTTCATTAATCGAGTGGCAAATGCAAGTGATGTTTAAGTTTTATTTAAGAATAAGCGAAACTTAAATTTCATGGTATTTAGAGATTGTGAGGCACACACAGTTTAGGAGCCAAGCTGAGGGCTTGAAGTAGGGAGTGTCAGTCTTCCAACAACAAGGAAAGAAATATACCATCCCATTCTTTTATCCAATATTTTAGTGGTTAGAAGAGTCCACCAGTACATGAGAAGATGTTCCATTTCCTTCTGCACCTGACAGCACACCTGAACATTTATTACTTCCTATTATTATAATCTCCATGAAAGGAGAAGACAACTCAGCAGAAATCTGAAAGCATGTCTCTTCTTGGGCTCAAGAAGAAATGCAAGCTACAGGCAGACTCCAAAGCATAGAGAAAGCATGAAGGCCTAGGGCTTGGTGACACGTTTGTCTGCTTTTTGATTTTCCTTTTGCCTTGGGCTGTAGGGCACAACACACCACCAAAGTAGCTGTACTAACATATTCAGAACACATTACAGAAGTATTCGACTTTTACACACTATGCTGGTTAGACACTTAGCTCCGGACACCCAGCACAGCCTGTTTCGCTGTAACAGCAACAGGGTCTTGTGACAGAGAAGTCCTTCCTCCAAAAAAGTTAATGGCAAGGGCATCTTCATAGCTTTGGTCATTTTGGCTCTTCAATAGGACTAGAGGAATAAACCTTTAATTTCCAAGGTATGCATATGAGGAGGCAGCCAGGTAACTTCAAGCAGTTTACCCCTAGGCTCACAGTGTTTTCGAAACACAGTTTTCGAGCATGCTTCAAATCCATTCAGTCAGACATTAGGTTTAAACAGAGTCTGGATCCTCCCAGTGGCTTTTCAAAGTCTAGGCAAATTCACTTAAAATTTAGGCTCATGTTTGCTTATTGTTTTCCTTGTCTGAGTGTAGAAATTGATCATAAAGCCTACCCTTAAAAATATAAACCATGATTTTATGACTTCCTTTACTAACCGCACTATAATTTATTTCCACCTCACCTCTTTGTGGGGTGCTGTGATAGATTTTTTCCTGAAAAGCCTGCATTGTGGGCTTGGATATGTCATGTCTAATATTTTTGTCCTTTAATTGGTGAATTTGAATAATGATTGCGGGCTGCAACCCAGGCTTTAAACTCCACAGTGCTGCCTTCTCATTGAGTTTTCAAGGAACTTTGTGTTTCTATGCCTCTCTCATATGGAATTGGCATTTACCGGGGGCCTGAGCTAAGCCTGGCGTGCCTGTGGGTGGGGGATGCAAGGACGAGTGAGCCCTCACTCTAGTCACCGCTTTCACAGAATTAGGTTGGAAAAGACCTCTCAAGTCCAACTTACGACTGAACACCACCCTGTCAACTAAAGGACGACACCAAGTGCTACATCCAATCTTTCCTTAAACACCTTCGGGACTTCACCACGTCCCTGAGCAGTGCATTCCAATATCTGATCACCCCTACTGTGATGGAATTAATCCTAAGGTCCAACTTCAACCTCCTCTGGTGCAGCCCGAGGCTGTCCTCTTGTCATGTCACTGGTTGCCTGACAGAAGAGACGGACGCCCACCTGGCCACACCCTCCTTTCAGGAGTTGCACAGAGCGATAAGGTCACCCCTGAGCCTCCTTTTCTCCGGGCTAAACACCCTCAGCTGCTCCTCACAGGACTTGCGCTCCAGACCCTTCACCAGCTCTGTCGCCCCTCTCTTTATTTTAGGCGAGGGTCGCTGGCACCCGATGGCGGCAGTCCCGGCGCCCCGGGCGTGACGCTGCTCCCGGGGCGGGCGG
>VYXD01015595.1:2199342-2227808 GCA_013397195.1 Hylia prasina
GAGGGGCAGCGCCCAGTGGCCCTGCCCGGACGCGCCCGCCCGGGGCTGCCCCGCGGGGCTCTGCGCGTCGGTGCTGCCGCCGGGACGGCCGGGACGAGCCTCACCCGGCGCTCTGCAGGGCCCGGGGGTGCCCGGAGGCGGATACGGGGCGTGTTGGCAGCTCCGCGTGGTGTCTGCCCGCGATGCCAGGGCAGCCTGCTCCACGTACGCCTTAGGGACTGTGGGAATCCTGCTTCTTCGGGGATGGGAGCTTTGCTTTGCCATCGCACCCACAGGCTTCTAGTGAACAGTCCTTCTAGCAGCCTCAGAGAGTAAGGTATTAAAATCGCTGATATGATACCGCTGGCATCAACGAGAATAAAGAGCTGTATTGTTTTCAAATGTGCTCTGGAACTGTGGAAGTTGGCAGAGGTAGACGTTTTGGCGGGCTGAGGCCGAGAATTATAGGACAGCTGTGGTCAGAATCTGCGTGATAAACACTGGAAACGCCTGAGCATTTCTAGAGTTGCAAACACAATCAACTGTCGAAATGCTCAGGCGTGAAGTCATTCAGATTACTGTAGCTAGTGGAAACTGAAGTAATGTGTTTTCCCAAGCAACGTGCACAACTTGGAGCCAGCTATAAGTAGTAGGAGCTACTACTGCTATTTTAAGAATTTTCCTGCATTACTCAGAGCACGGACTTGATCTGATAACTAAATTGTGTGATGCAGCCTTTCTTTAACAAGAGTGCCCTAGAAATTGATGCAGGATTCCTTTGTTTTAATAATACATTAAGAACCTGGTTCAACCCAGAGAAACTGCTTGTAATGTGCACAGGCAAAACTCACCTGTAATGATGCTTTTAGGATAACTTTGATGTAAGCTTTGACCAGATTTCATGTAATGCTGCATAAGGTTCTTCAGTGAACTCTGTATCTGAAATTACAGACCAGTTCATCTTTTAGGATTTTATTACCTGTGGAATCTCAAAGCTGCTTCAGTTTCTTAATTTTAAATAATCTTCCTTATTAAATGCCTCTGCAGAGAACAGTTATGAAAAGGGCACTAATCAGGGAAGAAATACACACCCTCAGAGGGCTTGCCCACATAGAGAAGTGGGAAGAATGAGGTAAACTAAGAAGTGCATGTAATTAATTTCTATCTGAAGGTCTAGATTCTAGTCAATATTTGGTTGTAAGGAAAAGTAGGAAAACTATGCATAGATATTTCCCCTTTAATAGAGAGACTCTGTACTATAGTGCTTCTGTGTGAAAAGTTTTGGTCTTTTGCACGCTCAGTTTCCCTTGTAGTGCCCATGTCCTTTGAAAACTCCACCTAAGCCATGTTTTTCAGTTTGCAAAGGCAGGCGACTCTTAGCTGATAGTGGAGTGGATGATCTGCACAGCAAATGGGTGAGAGTAGGGTAGTGAACATATTTTCTGCTCTTCATTAGTTCTCATTACTCTCACTAGAAACCTGAAACTCTAAGTTTTGTTTGTAGAATTGTATGAGATGAGGAAATGAGCACTCCCTTCTGTTTCTGACCCCAGGTATACTTTGGAGCATTACTACAGAGACCCCAGCTTTTCCATGCTGAGACTCGAGGTCCCCACTGCACCCTGGGCTTCTCTATTGTGTGTGATGGCTCCATCACTTCCTGGTCACAACTTCATGAATTCCTTTACTGTGAACTAAAGTCTCTTGCGACTTAAGGGTCACAGAAATTACTGTATCAAATTGGGTGAATTCTGTTGACTCTGTATCTCCCTCTGATTACAATGTAACTCCACAGGGAAAATAGACTATGGAAATGGTTGTATTATAAGTTTCACTTGGCGAGTCTGTTTCCAGTTGCTTATATTTTTAAAAAAAAAACTTCAAGCTGGCCTATGCTGAAGGGTCTTTCAAGGATATTGCACTGGGTTTGCCTAGTTTTCCTTATGTGATGCCTATCTGACCTCTGCATGGAGCTGCAGATACACTTGTGTACATTAATTTGCTGGCTAAGCTTCTTTCTGCACCTGGAAAGGAAGACTCTGTCTGGTTGTTTACATAGATTAATGTGAATGTGTTAAAAGTTCTAAAGTATATGTTAGTATGAGCTATTGCTTACTAAACTGGTGCAATAGTGCTAAATTATAGACTGGAAATCCCAGGGCTGTCTGAACATGATGATAAAATTGAAAGAAGATGATAGTGGTGCTGCATCAATCCCTGCAGTTACAAGCAGTGTCTGGATTAGTTCTGGATAAAATTCATGTAATTCATTGTTTTCACATGCTATAATATAGTTAAATGAATCATCCCTTACTCTTAAAGGAAACAGGGGTAGTGACCTGTATTACTGATAAGAAAAGCTGAGAAAAACTACTTAGGAGTATATTAGAGAAATGCTTCTAAAATTGTTTTTCAGAAAAGGCTTTGTGCATGCTTGTGCTTAGAACACTGACACTGTGGGTTTTCTGTTAAGAACAGATTTGCCATTGTTACGTTTGCACTGAGCAGGTGCACAATCCATGTTTTATACAGTTCCACATAGCCTTTGTGTTTCTGTCTCTTAGGGGGCATAAAGTAATGGGGTTTTTTTACATTTTTTCCTCCCTTCAAAACTGGAAAATACTAACAGTGAAAATTAGATAAATAACGACAAAGTATTTTTATTCCAAAAATATTTTTTATTTTGTGATCCTGTACTAGAGGGCAAGTTGTAATGGAATTTTAGTTTTGCATATCCTTTTTGTTTTTCATTAATGAAGAGGTCACCAGAGGTTTCTTAGTCATGGCACTAGTAAGAGGGTATGTACAGCCAGAGAGTGATGCAGAACATGAGCTCATTGTCCAAGCTGCCAGTTCAGTTGTCTTCCTTCATGTTAAATGAAAACCAGCAGTAGTAGAAAATAATCCATAGTTATTTATTATGTAAAGTACTGTCTGGCATCATAAGTAATATTATAGCTTGTATTATTTCACAATATGATTCAGAGTAATTTTTTTTTCTTTTAACTGTTATTGTTATTGCCCCTCCTTGTTATTGCCCAAGAGGGCCCAAATAACAAAATGGCAAATAATTCATGTTCCTTTAAAATATTAACTTGACCTCACTGTAGTCTTTTGCAGTGCATAATGTAGCACCCTTTCAGTCCTAAGTAAGAGCAGCAGAGTAGCATGCAGTTATTGGCAAATGTAGCACACTGATGATAAATATATATGTTACTGTTTGGGGTTTGTGTGTGTGGAGCAGTGTTTGGGTTTTGCGGACCTGGTTTTTTGCAAGCATTAATGTTGAAGTGTGGGAGCCAGGAAATACAGGATGTTTGGGACAGTGTGTTACAAGCTTATAAAGACATTTTGTGGTCTCCAAACATTTTTGCTTCATGCTAAAGGACAATCTGTGCAAAGAGCCTGCAACTTCTGACTTTGTGCAGATATTTAAAAGATGTCAAACTTCCCAAATCTGTTTGATATTAGCTTTGTAGGACAAAGCAAGGAATTTTAAATAAGGAAGTCTTGTTTTCAATTTTACAGCTGATTCAGAACGTGTAACTTTGTTTTCATAGGTTCAGCACATCAAGACAGACGCTGATGTGGATTCCAGACTCATTTTTTTCCAGGTATTTTTAATATATCATCACATTTAACAAAAACAAGTTAACAATCATTAAAAAAATATTTATGTTCTCTGTACTTAATTTATGTTGCAAACAGTATGCATCTGTCCTTGATGCTTTCCCCCCCATCTCAAGCAATGGGACAGATTCTTTTGAAATAAGCTGTTACCCAAGAGACATCTTCCTGCTTTAGTTGTACCCATGGCAGCTTACATGTGCTGAGGAGCTGTCACTTTTTGGATGGAGTGCTGTGGAAATAACCTCCAGTTCTGCAGGAAAGGGACATGCCACTGGCTGTGATTCTATTACCATGTGTGATCTCAATGGTCATGTGCATTAGCACTGCCTTTAGCATTTTTGCTTTTGTTTCGATTGGGTTGTTGTTTTATTTTTTTAGTCATTGCTCTACTCTGAGTTAACTCGAAGTTTTGAGAGTTTTTAACTTGTGATACATGAGCTGTTGAATTATTGAACATCCTCCATTTACATCACTGTCAATACTACTTCTGCAGGTTTGTATTTTGTTCTGCAGTTGCTGTACCTCTATCACCCCAGTTAATCCTAAACCCACAAAGGAAAACCTAAATGCTGGCAATTTTGCTTCCTTATGTTTAACTTTTATATTCTAGATATCTTTCCCAATAAAAGCCTGGCAGCTCACATATGCAGAATTTCCTGTTCCTATTTTACTGAAATGTTCAGATAAATAAAATGCCAGGGAAATGTCACCCTTTTTGAAGCATGTAAGGAAAGGCACAAGGAGGAAGTCTCATGCTATTCCCCAGTCTCTCAACACAAAATATCTCAACCTCCTGTCTAAGGAGGTTTTCCTGAAAGTTATCCAATAGTGGAAAATCTCAGATAATTGTCATCCACAATCAAATGAAAGCTGATTCTGGATGACAGAACCATCTGGTGATGTTGGTGCCCATCTTACCTGTAAAATGATATTTTGACACTGTGTTTTATATGAGTCTGGAGAAAAAGTACTTTGATCTGGTGGGAGAAAAACATTGAAGTAGAATTGTGTAAAAATTAATTCATCCCACTTTTGTCCAGTAAATGAATTTATCCTACTTTTGCCCATTTGCAGACTGGGTTGTTTACTCTTTGTTTTTGCTTCAGCAGCTTTTACCAAATTAACTAGATTTTAACAAACTACACAGCCCTCTAAGTGCCTGGGAAAACTTTTTCATCCTTTCAGGCTAGGCCTTGTGTCTATTTTCTTTGGGAATCTGAAGGTCCTTATGATGCAGCTCTCAGTCTTTCCTTAGGTGTGCATACCCTGTCCTTTGTCCAGGAGAGATATTTCACTCCACCAGCATTCTGGCTGTTCTGTTTGCTCTGATAAACAGTGTTACCAAACTGTAATCAAGGAGAGCTAACTGACCCAGTGTTCCTACCCTGTGTTTGTGTCACTACATTTCTGGGGGACATCTAATGAAGATTTCCTGTTTTTCAGTTTGCTGAGCGGAAGAATTTCAACACTAAAGGATGAAACTGGTGCTGTGAGTAATAAACGTGCTGTAATTCATTAATTTGATGTTATGCTTTTGGTTAGGTTCTCTCCTAAAGCATTTTCACTGTGGGTGCTAATGGAATTACACTGCCTGAGTCAGGCTAAACTTTCCTGAAATTTAGTGACATCTCTGGCTTTCTTGGTTCTCATCTTTGTTTCAAGCTAAGTGAAACTGAACAATGAACATATTTCTATGCTACTTTCTGCATAGTACAGGTAATGCAGAAACAGCAATTCTGCTTCTCTTAAACAGAGCAAATGCTAATTGTTGTGTTGCAGCATTAGATTTTCATTAGATAGGCATTGCATGTGTAGTTGAGTAATCCAACATGGAAATGTAGTACCTTTTTTGGCAAAAACCTGCCACAAAGTGGTCATTTCAATCTGTGGGTATGATATTCTTAAATGGGAAACTACAGTTACAGTAATGTTGAACAATAGTAAGACACACAAGTACTTTGCTAAAAGTGTAGAGGTAGTTTTGATGGTAATTGAATTTTAAAATAAGTCAAAAACGTTTCTTGAAATTTTATTACAGTAACTGCATGTTGAGCACATGCTAGAAAGTGAAAGCATCCATTGTCCTTTGTGGAGACTAGAACCTAAAGAACAGATTTATTAAGAGACATCTATTTGAAACAGTGTTTGTATATATGTCCTTTAGGAATGATAAATTAGTGGACGGTAGAATAATGAAAATAAAGAAGAGGATCAAAAACTTTGGGTTTTGTTTGCTCACTTCTTCATCTTCAACTCCTCTTTCCCACATTCAGCATAAAATAGCACTTTAGTTGATGGTTGCTTCATAATAGTACTCAAGTACAGAAATTTTTCTTTGCAGATATTTATTGATCGAGATCCAGCAGCTTTTGCACCCATTTTAAATTTTCTTCGCACAAAGGAGCTGGACTTGCGGTAAGAAGTTCATTTCAATCTAAAGCATTAGGAAACTTGTTCACATGAAAAATATTTCATCTTACTCATCTGTCTGGGTGCTTGGTATGTGGCTCAGCTCCCTCACAGGTGTTGGGCCATGTCTACAGTATATGTATGTCATGGTGGAGGCAGAAATGACATTCTATTTTGTTAGTAGATTCTTGTAATGTAGACCACTTCTTGCAGTGTATTTCTTTATTGTTACTATATCTTTATTTTAATGAAAATTGAGTCAAATTAAGATCACTTTAAAATCTCAAAAATCAACATGTTGAATGCATTTTGTGGTAATTCTGTAAACTGTTAGGTAGCTTGATATTTAGATTTGTAATATCGAATTATATCCAAGCATTTATATCTAAGGTATTGACTCACTTTGTTCTTGTTGGTTTTTGTCTTTTTTTTTCTATTTCTGTAGGGGAGTGAGTATTAATGTTCTCAGGCATGAAGCTGAATTCTATGGAATCACTCCTTTAGGTAACTTTTTTTCCTTAGTGTGAGCTCATCTTATATGGGTTATTGTAGTAATGGTCCACTGACAAATCCTGGGCAGTTGTGACCCTGAAGACTTGCAAAGTAAAATTTTTTAAAAGCGGAAGGATATTTGAGATAATGTAATGTTTTCAAGAAAGTGAAAGCTGTGGTCATATCTGGATTTCCTCCTTAGTGAGAAGATTGCTGCTATGTGAAGAACTGGAACGCTCATCTTGTGGCAGTGTCCTTTTTCATGGCTACCTACCTCCCCCAGGTATTCTTGTATTCATGGTCTGATTTGCTTGCTTGGTTTGGTTTGCTGCTTTGGTTTGTGGGGATGATTGGCCGAGGTGCTTACCCTGGCTTTCAAAGAATATCTTACCAATTATTGACAAGTTTTCTGAAGATAGTTCCTTAAATGGTGAATGTCAACATAGAGAGCAAAAGCATTTTCAGAGTTACAGTATTGGCTGTTTCTTGTAGCAGATAAATGAAATTTTCATCAAAATGCACAAGTGTTAATCCTGTATTTTTAAAATGAACTAATATCTGTTATATTGGTAAAGTTTAAGGAGGGACACAAAACGTTTTTTTCTTTTTAATAGGCATTCCCAGCCGTAAGATAAATAATACTACTGGGCCACTGACTGACATCAGAACGGGTCAGAATGAGAGTGAGATGCACGGAGGTGGTGTTCAGCCTACACTTGCTGGTGCAGGGGAAGGTACAGTCAGACTAGGTGAGGAGGGTCAGTTTTGAAAGCAAAACAAATTGCAAAGATGCTTGTCTCTGGAAAATAAGAACTGTGTGGCTGTCTCTGGTGTAAATTTGCTATTCTGTGTTTGCCTGGTTAAAATTGCTGAATACTTAGTTAAACACTGCTCCCTATACAGTATTGAAGGCTCACTGCTGCACAGTCCAGATGTGAGGCTTGAGAGAAAGGCAAATTAAAGTTCTTCATGCAGTCTTAGCATGGCCCCATAGAAGAATGCCTTATACTGTACTAAAACCATAATAAAAACCAGAGAAGCCACTGTCTCTTTGGTCTTTGTTCAGGGCCCAGTTCTTGCTCTTCCACCTCTTTGTTGCTCTTGGTGCCTTGCTTACCCTGCAGGAGTCAAGTTTTTAGGATAAAGCTAGTCTTCACAGAAAAACTGTGAGATAGACCTGGATTCTGTCATTTTCCAGCTTTTGACTTTGCAAGCAAAATGATGCTGTTAGAAGTGTCATATTTCTGTCATAATAAATCTTAGCAGTGTTAGGAAAATCTACACTGTTAAAGGCAAATCTATGTAATATGAAAGAAGGATATGAATTGCTGATTCTTAGTGAGCTGCTAGAGGTTTGGAAGGAGACAGTCCTGGGTAAAAGGAGGTAAAAGGTGCATTTTTCAAGCATACCATTTTCTGTAGCATGCCAAGGCTGTGAGGAGCAATACTGCAAACTAGAATCTTGCTGAAAATGGTTCTTGAGAAACTTAATTATCAAAGTTTCTGTTGCACATCCTGGCAGAGAGCTCTATCCTGTTATAGATGCTGCTCATCTAATACTTGTCACTGACTTCAGCTTTGTTGTTTTTAGGATTTCCTGTGGACCCACGGAAAGTCTTAATAGTAGCTGGCCACCACAATTGGATAGTAGCTGCCTATGCCCATTTTGCTGTTTGCTACAGGTAGGAATACAGTTGCTTGCCAGTTTACAGGAAGCTAAAAGAAAAATACTGCTATTGGCTAAGAGCAAAGCAAAATGTCTACTCTGAAACAGCAGTAGATAAATGCATTCAATCTTATCCTATGAACATGAGTTACCGCTTTTTTTTTTTTTGGTGAAAATAAACTGCTTGATGGGAACTCAGATTTTGCTTTGATGTCACTTCTTGATATTGTTGAAAAAGTTGCAAAATGACTCCAATATAACTGCTTCAAAACCCTGCTTTAAAGCAGGCTTTTGAATGGAAAATGAATTTTTAAAGTTTTCCTGCTGTGACTTTGAAAACAGTCTGTGAAGTTACACTGTCAAGGTGGCTGAAACAGTTAAAGAATTTTTGCTACATAATTTTGCTACCTTGTCTTCAGGTTCCTTTCTGAGTAGATCTGTTCAACACTTGCTACTTGACTTGGGTGGTTGAAAAATGTCTTCAATGTCTTGAAAACAAACTGGCTATTTTTTCAGATCAGGTGAAGATAAACAATACCTCCACATTACAGAAGCTGTCTTTAGTTCACATCTCATAGTCTTGATTTAATTGGTGGCTGTCTTTTGGATGGAAAATAATATTTTAACAAGAGCTGTTGCCCAGACCAATCTAATAATGGCTGTCATACTGTGGTTCAGAAACAGAGGGGAGAAGAATGTAATTTGAAGAGCTTCGTTCTGCTTACTGCCAAGCTAAAGCCATACTTTGCTGCTTTATTCACTCTCTAGAATACTAACTCAGTTGCTTAAACTTTGTAACTTAAATCACATCTAACTTGCATTCACCACTGCAATTTTTTTGGCTTTCATTTGCATTAAATGTGGATTCCCTTACTCTGGTTAATGTTTTTGTTTTCAATTGCTTCATGTGGTCTCACAGAGAAAGAGACAGTGATTTGCAACTGGTTTTGTGCTAACTGTCCCCTTCTTAGGATTTTATCTCTGATTGTTTTCCTCGGTTGCTATCTCACTTTAAGTGAAAGGCTCTGCCTATTTCCTGCTTGGTAAACTACTTAACAAGGCTTGTTGCCATTGAAGTTTTGTCATTAGTGATGCTTTTGATGAACCATGTCAGACATGAATGGCTGGTGAGCGAGGATGCAGGTCAACATGCCAGTTTAAAGTGCTGCTTTTCTTCACAGAGACTCAAGGTAGCAGTTTTGTATTCTTTTTTCCTTCCAAAACTTGAAGGAGCTTTAGGAATACAGTGGTGGAATTTTCCCTCCTCCATTCTTCTAGCGCAAAGTACAGTGCATCTCAATTTTTTTTTTTTTAATTTTGAAGTGTGAAAAAAGTTTTTAAAATTTGACCATAAGGTTTGTGAGAATGTCTTGGTTGCATTCAAAGTCTTGCTACTGCAATTGTGCTCTTGAATCTCTTCACTAGAACTTCTGCATGTTGCATGGGTGGAGCACAATCTGGAGTGCTTCAGCTCCAGGCAGGATGCAACACTGAAGTGAAATTATGGCAACAATGCTAAAAAGTACACATATCTTTCTGCTTTTAGTTTTAACGTTTCTATAACTTGACTGCAGAGATCTGGTCTGCTTTAGCTCCATTGCAAAGTATCTAAATTATTGCCTAAGTTTAAGTAAGATAAATTGTGCTGACACCATGTAAGTCTTAAAAAGGTGCAGGGAAATCGTTCTCTAAAAATAAAGCTTACAGTCGACTCAGTATTATCTGCTTACACTATACCATAAACAGAAAATGGAGAGCAGAGCTTTATGCTAAAGTGATTGGATTTCTTGCATGATATATAAGGAAATTTATAGTTTCTTTTAAAGTCTTATGCTGAACTTCATTATCCAGTGTTTGTTAGCCCAAGCTTTTGGCTTCATCTTACAACTTTTATATTAGATGTGCTTATATTAAGAAAAAGCCCAGCACAGGATTCAGTAGCTGAAAAGCACTGAAATAATATGCAATATCAGACTTCAAAATGGGAAAAAATGCAGCTCTTTTAGACTGTAGTTCTTAAGTAGAACTTGAAGTTGGTGGCTTGGACTGTAAGCCTGAGTCATCCACACTGGTTCAGGATTAGAGTGGACGGTCAGTTCCTAAGTCTCTGACATCTGCTCCCTGTTCTCCCCTTTGCCCTTCCAGAATCAAAGAGTCCTCTGGGTGGCAGCAGGTGTTCACCAGCCCTTATCTGGACTGGACCATTGAGCGGGTGGCACTCAATGCCAAGGTGGTTGGAGGACCTCATGGTGACAAGGACAAGATGGTTGCAGTTGCCTCGGAGAGCAGCATTATCTTATGGAGCATTCAAGATGGTGGTAGTGGCAGTGAAATTGGTAACTATCATTACCTCTTTTGTTTTTTCTTGTGTGTGTTTTTAACTAGAAGGAAGGCTGAGACCTTGTTCTGAGGTATGTGTGATTTCTTGTGTTCAGTATTCACTTTCACAGATTGACAAAACAAGCTATAGTACAGCAACCTGTTAGTGTTTTAACTTCCTTTCGTTCTGCACCAGGAATCCTGTCTCAAAATCAAAGAGATTGAGAGTAAAAGAGTACTGTGTTTACTGAAGAGATAGTAACCAATACTTACTGCTCAGTTTGAAGTTTTTGTGTAAAAATTCAAATTAAGAGTTAAAGTTTTCCCTAGACTTGCTCTGAAATCTAGGCTGTAACACAAAGGAACTAACCTTTGCAGGTGGAAACCTGCAGATACAGGGTGATTCTGCTCTTTCCTTTCCTGTGTTATTAAAGCCACAATTTTACATAAAGACAACGAAAATACTTCAGTTCTCTGTCAAATGTGGTTCATAAATGGAGTATGGAAGGTGAAAATTTCTTGGGTGTATAACTTGGGGGGTCAGGGTAGGAAATAAGCCCACACTATTCCTTTAGGCATATAGGAATTACTGATTATACACCTTGGCACTGAAGGACACACAATTGTAAGCTTTAGAAACAGCAAGAAGACATTTTCAGAAGTAAATATTCCCTGGTACTGATCTGATCGCTTGTCTGAGTCATTGCTGTTCAAACATAGGGCAAATTTGTGATGCAGTGAAGGGAACGGTATTTGGAACTTCCTCTAGCCTAATCCCTGGTAACTGAATAACCTCTGCTTTGCCAGTAATGTCTCTTTCCTCTGGCAGTGGATACTGCTAAAAAGTATGACAGCAGTGTGGCTATGTGAGCACTTTTCTCTGAAACTTAATGCTGAGCTAATTTGTTATTAGATGTATTTCCATAGCTGAAGCCTGGAGAATTATAGTAGCTATTAATTAAAGTCAAAATCAGCAAATTCAAGTTTTGACCTATGTGCCTTTAAAGAAGAGCTTATTTGACAGATTCTCAGGCATTTTCTAGCTATGTTAATGGAAGTTGCTTTTTTTCTTCCTGCATGAATATGTGGACACACTAAATCATATTTGAAGATGGGGAAAGGCAGAAGTCTTGTATGAACTGTGTACTGCTCTTTTACTTGTGACTCATAGAGTTCTTATATATAATCACGGTCAGCAAAATGGAAAAGCAGATTCCATTGCATTTATAAAAAAATAGAAAAGGCGTGTCTAACAGTTGAATATGAAGTTATCTCCATTAAACGCAGTAAGTACTTATCGGATCTGAGAAGCCTTTTCTTCTCTTGTGCTCCTGTTGACTAAATCTTAAGGACAGGGAAGAGTTGGGGTGTGACAGCTGTACTCCTGTAACAGGCATTGCTTTAAGCACTGTGCCATTACATTCCTCCTGCATTTTCTGATTTCAATTAGCTGTTTGTGTTACCTTGGGATTTGCAGTAAGATACAAGAAGCAGCATCTTGAATTGTTTTAAATCAAACAGAAAAACCTTAAGTAGATTTTCATTTCAAATAAAAACTCTAAAATACGCCAGTATCGTAAGGTTCTGATAGCTTAGACTATGACTGAAAATGGCAACAAAACTGAAAAAAGGACTTTTGCTAACCAGGCTGTACTTCATTCACGTGGCACTGTGAAACAGTGCAGAGAGGGGGGAAGCAGACAGAAAGTGCCTACAGGATGAAATTCCCAGTCAGGCTGACACTGACCAAAATGTACTGCTGTTCTTTTGGATAATAGGTCATGCTGATTGGTTTAAAAAATGCTTGTGTTTGATAGTTATAACTTGAACTAGCTGTTTTGTTTCCTTGTAGAGACAAATGCTTGCAGTGCTGCTTTGTGTTAGAGATATAGTACATTGCTGTCATCTTGTGAAAGAAACTACTTGTTCCAAACAGTTGCTGGAGCCTGGCAACACCATCCCCAGCAAATTGTGTGGGCTGGCATCTTTGTGATAGAGCTCTCCCTGAGCGCTTTCTTCCCTTTCAATATTACTTACATAAGACACTGCTGCTGGCTTGCTGCTGTAAGCAATATTTTACTGAGAGGGACCCTTAGGACAAGAGCCTGTCATTACATATAGTGTTGTCTCCCCTGTGGACAAGTCTCAAGATTGTTGAGCCTAAGCAGGACTGACACTTCAAATTCCTCCAGACCATTCAAGCTGTCTTCCTTGATTTCCTTAAACCTCATCCTTCTCTGGAGTAATCAATTCTAGTTGTTTCTGTGGATTTTTTATTACTGCCTTTTTCATGTGCCCTGTACTGCTGAATCTTGTCTGCATTGAATGATTGTACTTTGCCCTGGAAAACGGTTTAGCACCATAATTAAAACAACTTCATGAGATTCCTTCTTGAGTGTTACAGAGGGCTGATTCTTGTGTGGGAATGACAGTTTGTTCATTTGAATTTTTCCAAAACAATGTTGAGGAATTTTCCAGCTATTGGATACCCTTGTTTTGACAACATCTATCTGCTGCAGTTAAGGTATATTAGTGAGAAGCAATATAAATATCTAGAGTGAGCAGGATGGAATAGGAAACTTGTGAGTGAAGCTTGACACTTTGGTGTCGTAATGTATCCCCAGTATTTTTATACTTACCAGGCAGAAAAACATAGCCTAGAATTATTTACAAACCAAGTTAATTACAGGGCCAGTTTGCTGGACATCATAGCTGGCAAACTTGGAAATTACCTCAGACCTTTTGAGTATGCTATAACTTTTAAATACATGGACAATAAGTAGTACAAAAGATATTGTGCTATCCAAGTTTGCGGTTCAGTTAAAGTTATTCATGTTGGCTCTATGATGAGACTTGGAAACTCTAAAGAAAGGATCAGTCTTGTGGAAGGCCTCAGATGTTAAGGCAAACTACAGCCACAGCCATTGATGCCTGCACTGTCAAGTGCTGCACTGTTTTGATTTTTATTAAGTGAAAGGTTGTTGATGACACATTTCCTTTACTTGGAAAGCCAGCATTTGCTGTTTAGTTTTATCATCCAAATTTGAATAGTATGTGATGATTGGTGAAACTGCTTCCCTATATAGCTTCAAGTTTTAATAGCCTGTTAGCCTGAATTCTTTGCTTATGGACTTAACTAAATAAAAGATCTGGGGACGGAAAGGAAGAAGTAGGCTTTTGCAGGCTGCTTATTTTTCTGAGTTCAAGTATTTCTGCTAAAAGAGAAATTAAAGTGTATTCAAATAGGGTCTCATTTGAGTTGTTCAGTCTTTTCCCAGGAATAAGGCTGAAGCTTTGTAGTCATATTTAGTTCCTGAAATCCATTTTCAAAATACTTTTGCTTGACTGGACTAAAAAAAATGGCATCAAGAATTTGTAGTATTTTAACAGGTAATGGCAAACTAGTATGGCACAAATTTGCAAACCCCAGAAATTCCTGCTTCTCAAATGACTCTTCATAGTCACAACTGAAAAAAAACCCGTCCATAAAACAACAACAAAAAATCCTGCTTGCTGTAATATAACTTTTAAATTTATTTTAAAGCGATTTGAGAACTTGATGGCTGTAGACAAATGTTTGTATATTTCACAAGGGCTCTTCTAGCTTTTCTTGCCTCCTTTCTCCTTTGCAAATAATGATGGTATTATCAGAGGTGACATCATACTGCCATTTAATGGAACCCAGTTTGCTGCATGCATGGTGCCTCACCTAGCACACTGCAAACCCAGTTTTGGGTGTTCTTTACTTGCTACCAGAATAAAAGTGATGTCATAATGATATGGAGAGATTCCATTGTTACTGTGCTTTTCTCTTTATTTTAGATGAACTTCACAGCCTCTTCATTTTTTGCAGGAGTGTTCAGTCTTGGAGTGCCTGTAGATGCTCTCTTCTTCATTGGCAACCAGCTGGTGGCTACAAGCCATACAGGGAAAGTCGGAGTATGGAATGCTGTGACTCAGCATTGGCAGGTCTGTTCAATTGTCCACAACACTTTCTACAAGCTAGTATGTCTTTCTAATAAAAAGAGAATAAAATAATCTAAAAGCATATGGAAGATGCTCATCATAGGGTTTTCAGCCCTAACTGAGTATTGTGCCTCTGAGCAGAATGTTGACTTGTTTGGTGCTACTAAGAAGCATGCTTTTTAGGCTTTCAAATGAAAGTATGTGGTGTGATTTGGGGTAATAAACATCAAGTATATTTAAGCTTCTTTATGGATTACTAACTTTGTAAAAAATGCAGTAGCATCATAGGAAATAAAACTGTGTGTGGGGAATGTGTGACAGCAATTTCTGGACCATCTCAAACAAAACAAGAAAGCAGTCTGGTATTTTGGGATCTCCAAAGCTGCTTTACTTAAATAGGAGACTCTTCTTCAACAGAAATGCACATGACTGTACTTTAACAATGCCTGTCTTGTGTGTGGATGCTTCTGGCTGCTCTGATTTGATTCCTGTTGTCAGAATTCATATTAAATAGAGAGATCCGTGGAGTCAGCATTAGTCTGAGAAACAGTGGAGCATTCAAATAACAAAGCTCGTAACACAAGCTTGTAAGGATGTACACCTTTAGTGCATCCAGGTTTTGTGTCATAAAAATCCCAAAAATGCCTTGCAAATCTCAAGAGGCAGAACTGACCTGAGGTTGCTGCACTGTATGCTGACTGACTTCTGATTTGACTCTTAAGTGACAGTACTGGTAACAAATAACACAGATAACAGGTGTGGGATAGCACTGCTTCTGCATCAGAGACAGACATGTTAGTATGGCCTTGAATTAAACAAAACATTATTTAAAGTTCTCCTGATGCCTTGCAAAATCTTCTGTTAAAGGACAACTTAATGCTATGTGACAAGCTGGTGTTTAACAGCATTTTCTAAAGGAGTAAGTCATAAGAAATAAAACCTGATGTCCCATTCATCATCTTTCTTCCTGGGGGAGCCACAGAAATCTTTCTGATCACCTGAATAGTTCTTCAGTTTTACTGTCTACTCCTTTGGTGAAAGCATTTCTTATTGAAGAGTAGGAAATCTTTAAGAGGCTTATATGCCAGTATGTCTATAAAATATTTTGGTTGTTTTTTTTCCAAGAGGATGAGGATAGCTCTTTTTATGAACAAACCAACAAAATAAACCAAACACAAAACTAACAAAACCCACCCACATAAAACTAAACCAACAAAAACCCCAAAACAATACTATTTCAAGGTGCTTTCTGTATCTCAGGCTCTTTTGCTATTAAAAAAACCAAAACAACCCACAGATGTCTTCCTGTAGATCTTAATATCCCTTTAGAACACATTCATTTCTTGAAGAACCCCATAAAGATGTAAAGTGGCAGGGTAGATCTTGAAATTCCTAATGAGAATATCTGATATTTAACTGACTGCTTTCCACAACTCTGGACTTAGGATACAATCATACTTGCTTCAGTGAGAGAGGTTTTTGTAGAACAATGTGCTGGTGCCCAATTTCAGAGCAACGACTTCATCTTCCTCCAGGCTGATATCTTTCTAAGTTCTACTTTCATTTGTGCAAATCTATTCTTCCTTATGTGGTGATCTCTGATGTATTACACCCTGGAGATGTAATTCTGATCTCTGCATCTTATTGGTTCTTGCATCTTCTTCCCTTCTTGGAGATTTCAGCAGACTCCTGAGGTTGTTTCCCTAGTACTTATTCCTCGGCAGTGTTTCAGTTGTTTGTTAAAAGGATGAAAAGGAGGGTGTGGGTGCTAGATACATTAGTAGTGAAATTCTTAGCAAAGGAGAGGTCAAAGGAAGCAGAATATTAAATGCCATAGAGTAAGAGGTAACATAAAGCAGTAGAATATGACAGAAAATTCTGCTAGGCAAAGTGAGGATTCTCACTGGCATGCTTTACCAGTGACTGTTGTACAAGGCTGATCTGTTTCCTAATGAAAGTTCACATCTGGGTAGATTGCAGCTACTGAATCACCTCTGGTCTTCTTGTCTGCTGCAGAAGGAAAGAAAATAATATTTGCAATATGTTTTAGGGGCTTACAGACCATCCTTAAGTTAGGAAGGGGTACTGGTTTAGAGTCTGAGCTCTTTGGGATGTGGGGAAGTTTCTTTGGTTGGTTTGTTTTGCTTTTATCCAACTGATTCATTGTAAGTATTTTGCAAATTAGTTTTTAAGTCTCTGTAGCAATTGGAAGGCTGCTGCTTGTCAGAGAGAAATGAGAACTTGGGCTGAAATGTCCATGAATTAGTATTCAAGGTCCATTAAGTGAACTGACTGAAACACAGAGTACAGGACAAATACCATGACACTGTGCATGTTGGAGTGCTCTGGATAAAATGTCATTTTGGCTTTTTCCTCTTCAGGGCTAAAGCAAAAAAGAATTGTTTGAAATAGGACACCTTACTGAGGATAAGCTAAACTTTCTTTGCTTGAAATCCCTGTCCCACTTGGAGGAATAAGCACTCCTTTTAATCACAGAGGACAAAGAAAGGGCACATACAGTCCCTCACCTTGAGTTGTAGACCAAAAATTAAAATATGACAGGGCTGTCTTCCAGTTTGCTTGGTGTGATTGTGTGTTGGAAGTGAGAAACTGTAATGGAATAAGAATTTTTTCCCCTTATTATATATCTGCTAGAGGCAGAGATTTCCATAGTTTGGCAGAGAGATACAAAACTTCGGATCAAAGAAGGCATAGAGAGGTAGGTAGCATCCTTGGTCCAGAAATCTCTTAAGGACTTGTCAGAAATGGAAGAAGGGAGAGGACAGAAAGGGTGAAATACACTCACTGGCATATGGGAAAAAATCTAGTTTTGAAGACGTGGTTTAGGTGCAACTCTCAAAGCTTTGTTCCTTCACACAGAGAAGGACCTTCCAGAGCAGTTGTGCTGATTTGTCTGCTGAGCTCCAGGACTTCAGATCCATTTTGGTAGAGGAATATGTAGGACTTCAGGAATGCCATTGTACCTGCAAGTGTGTGCACTGTGGCTTCAGTCCAGTACCAAACTCAAGTGATGTTCAAGAAAATACACCAAAAATGTCTGAAAAATGAGGAAGTAGCAATCTAAATTCTTGATTTGATTGTTTTTTCCTTTCTATTTGCGCTAGGTTCAGGATGTTGTTCCTATCACAAGCTATGATACTGCTGGCTCTTTCCTGCTCCTGGGCTGTAACAATGGTTCTATCTACTATATAGGTAAGGAATGGGAGCAGGGTGGAATAAAAAGGAGGTGCTAGTGATTACTTGTTACACTCTTTAGTTGACTTAAGTTGCATCAGAACAACTGTGTCTAATGAGAGCAAATGTGTCCCCACAGATATGCAGAAGTTCCCACTTCGAATGAAAGACAACGATCTTCTTGTGACAGAATTATACCATGATCCCTCCAATGATGCTATAACAGCTCTCAGTGTCTACCTCACACCTAAAACAAGTCAGTATTCTACCACTGTCTCTTCACTGAGAGTTTGTTAGAAATGTGTTTTTCTGTTTTCTAAGTGAATTTTCCTACTGCTGCTTAGCAGGGTTAAAGCACACAAGGTAGCCCTTGACATAAACAAAGAACTTTTCTTCATTAATCATCTTCAAATGAATGATGAACACTAGGCATAGCTGTTTTCCCTTACACCTGTAATCTGTATAAATAGGTATATATACTTACATGTATTCATATATTAATGCTTGTGTCTAATGTATCTTGATTGTATTTGCTGAAATAGTTTGTGCTGAACTGGGTAAGGGGGGGACACAACCTTGCTGTTGTGTCTGACTTCATAACCAATATGCTATAAACATTTCCATATACAGCTTGGTGATGCTTTTGTAATTATGGTGCAGTTATCTTTTACATTAAAAAGAGAAACAATAGCAACAACAAAAACCCAAACCAAAGTAAAACTCAAAAAAGCCCAGACTGGGAGAACATGGTTACTAACATAATAATATTGATACCACAGTGATGTTTTTAAATGTAGTTCTTTCTGTTTTGCTTTGCTTTCCCATTTGTCTCCAACTAAGGCAGAAAAATAAATGTTACGTGGCACATATAGACCATATCATTGTGAGGAGTGCCAAAATATCTGATCATATGACTTTATCCATTTCTTCTTTTACTTTCAGGAGAGAGGAGAGAATGGGAAAGAAGCCTTTTGTTAAGACAATATTGAAGCATGTAGTATGGAATTGAACAAACCTGGGGTCATTTCAGTGGCAAAATGTCCTCCCTCTTTATGGGAAAATAATGAATAAACAGTGTTTAAAAAACATAGCTTTCTTACTGTGGAAGCTTGGAAATACTGTTTTCTACTGTGTCCTTCCCTGGCCCCCAGTAAGCCAAGCTTTTATTCCTGGGGAACAATTGTGTTCTTGCTTGTTTTAGGTGTAAGTGGCAATTGGATTGAGATTGCATATGGCACCAGCTCTGGAGCAGTGAGGGTGATTGTACAGCACCCTGAGACAGTCGGGTCTGGCCCTCAGCTCTTTCAGACCTTCACGGTTCATCGAAGCCCTGTCACAAAGATCATGCTCTCAGAGAAACACCTCGTGTCAGGTAATGTGTACACAGATGATGTGCATTGCCCTCCTCCTGGGCAATGCAGCATTTATGTGCTGTGCTCTGTAACTTGCATCGTTCCCACATGTAATAGAAATGAGTTGGACAGATTTGGGAGGAGGGGAAGGGGTAGATTTGCTTGGATCCTCTTTCTTAAAGTAAGCATTCTTCAAAGCCTTTAGCAGTTGAAAGACCCAAGTTTTATTTGATGAGATACTAGAACAACTCACTCTTTCATTTGTGTCTTATTCCAAGGTTGCCATTTGTGGAAATAAAAGGGTTTGTAAACAAATGTATCTCTATCAAGTTTTATTGTTGTGCCCAGGTCCTTCAGGACTAGTCTTCTTTTAACAGCCTTTCAGGAGCTTCCTGGGCTGTGGCAAAATGTGCACCATCTCCTCCTGGGTCCTAGAAAAAGCCTTCCTGTCACTTCAAAGGGCTGTCTCTGTTTCTTTTCTCAGCAGTCTCTCAGTGTTTGTTGTGCTATTCTGCTTGTCCTGGTCTTATGCTTAGGAATGTGTCTTACTTGCAGAGAAGATGCAGTCACTCCTTCCTCTGTAAAAATGTATTTCATCCAGAATCCAGCAGCCAGGGCATGGCAGAGAACTGGTTTACATCTTGCCGCTATCCCATTATTTTAAAAAAGGAACAGAAAGATGCTATCCAGTTATACTGCAAATTAACAGCCCAGAGGTCATCTGTTCCCCTGCAAGATGCTGCTAAACCCTCAGTACCAGGAGAGGGCACATCTGTATGTACAAAACCGAGTTAATTGATGAATTAAATGGAATAGGGCTGTTGTGTGAGGAGAGATATGCAGCCAGGCTGCTCTCGTGACATCTTGTCCTAGAAAATGCACACAGGGGATTGAAGGGGAATGTAGGCCATTGATGCTAGACTGAACCTTAGTTTAGTGTTGCACCTCAGTTTCTTGCATTTCTGAGTGAAGAAACAAAACTAATAGAAAATACAACATCAGCAAAAATTTGTAGACTGTTAGAAAATTGTCTGGAGATGCTGTGTGACCTCACATTGGCTAAATTCTTGATCACTCAGTCTTGAAAAACTATCATATAGATGATCGTTAAAGAAGTTTATCTAAATCTTTTGTCATCCCTTTTAAATGCACATCTTTTCTTTTCTAGTTTGTGCTGATAACAACCATGTCCGGACATGGACTGTGACTCGGTTCCGGGGCATGATTTCGACTCAGCCAGGCTCAACACCTCTCGCATCATTCAAAATCTTATCCCTGGAGGAAGCAGAGAGTCATGGCAGTTACTGTTCTGGAAATGACATTGGTAGGATGTCTCTGGGTTGTGGTGTACCTGTACCTTCAACTAGTCTTATAATGGTTTAACAGACCTTCAGCCCCATAACATGGAAGTCGATGGGTGTAAGCTCTTATACACTGCACTCCCCTTGAAATGATGGCAAGGATCTGTAAGATTCACTTGGAATTATTATTTAGGCTGCAGAGAGTGAGTATACTTAATGAACTTGCTCTGAATGACAGAAAAAGAGACAAAAAAATCTTTGGAACACAGATACTATACCTCTCTTCCTTCAGCAAACTGATGTAGCATTTCAATTCTGATTTAACTAGAGAATGAGAGAGCACAGGAGACTGTATTAAGCAGATGAGCATAGCAAACATTTGGTCTACTGCAAATTGCAATTCACAGTTCAGCTGGGGTTAAACAAAGCATGGAAAAAATTCTTAAATGACTTTGAAGTCATGACAAAGTTCACTGAAGCCTTGCAACTGCAGAGGCAAAGGGTGCTAGCACATTGCTGTAGCAAGGTACTTAAGGAATGTGTGTTGGTAAATATGGGTAGACAGGTAGTTTAGATTTCTTGGTGGTCTGAGCCTTGCAAATGAACCTTTGATGAATAGGATGTCCTGTGAACACAGGCTGGGGTCAGTACTATTGCAAAAAATCTGATTAAGCCTTTAGACATCTAAGAGCTGCAAAATAACAAAGTACTTACTGTTAATATAGAGACCTAAGGTAGGGTTTGTGTTGACATAGTAATTCTTCCAGGAACACACAGCAAACTTAAGAATGTGTGTCCCTCTGAACAACAAAACCTGATTTGGATCTGTAGAGACTGCTAACCACTGGATGGCTTTGCTAACTACTGATCATGTTTTGCTCCCTTCTCCTGATACTTTAAAATTGCAGTGGTCATGCTCATATGAGTCTGGGTCTTCAGAACTATTTGGGGAAAAATGTGAGGGAATTGAAATGAATAAACAAGTGATCTTTCCTTTTTTTTTCCTCTAGGACCCTTTGGTGAACGTGATGATCAACAGGTGTTTATCCAAAAAGTTGTTCCCATTACGAATAAGCTGTTTGTAAGGCTGTCTTCAACTGGGAAAAGGTACATCCATGTTTTAAGTGGGAAAGAGGCAGGACTAGGCCTGTTCAGGTGGTGATGTCTCCCTCTTCCATGCTGAGTGCATGCAATTGCACATAACAATCTTCTACTATCCCTGACAATCTTCTACTATCCCTGACAGCTTTGGCTGAACTCTTGTTTGTGTGCCAGTAACAGAACTATTACTTAACGATTATTGTAACCGCAAAGCCAAAAGGCTTTTTGAGAAGTGTGATCAGAGACTCACTTCATGATGGAGCTCACAAAACAAACATTTCTGTGCCTCTACAGAATATGTGACTCTCAACCATGGTACCATGCTAGCATTTAATTTCAAAACTAATGCTGAAGTTGCTGGTGGCAGGGATTATGCTGCTCACAAAAGGGTTTCTCTCTTTCTTTGCACTTGGCCTCAAAGATATTAAACCTTTAAAATGGAGGGACTGTTTTCTAGGTCATCTATTCAATTATTTTCTTAGGCTTGACTTCATAATATTCTACTAACTGCTGCCAACATAGTAAAAAATGTTGTCAAATTCATAGCTGCTTTTCTTCCTGTTAGGCTAGGAAGATGACAAGAGATCAGAAAAGACAGTGCATCTCAGTTCTATGCTTCATTTTTGCATCTCTTGCCTAATAACTTTGAATCTGGATGAAAATATTAATGCCTCAACACAATGATTTATTTTGGCATTGCTTGGGTGAAAAGTTCACTACAAACGGCCAGTAAAACACACTACTCAGAGCATGGGCAGCTTAGTTTAGGGAGTCCTTTCCTCATCATTCCTCATAAAGTTCTAAAATAGAGGGGAAAACAGCAATGGAGATCTGCCAAGAAAAGTGAAATTGCAGTTGTGATATGACAAGAGTTATCTTCATAGATAACATTTAGATTACAGGTATATAATCTTTGGAATTTTTTTTGCATATCTTTTATGTGTGTAAATGTGCTGTTTCTGCAGGTTAGTTTCCTAGAGTGTCTAGCATATGAAGGGGCTGGTTTCTGTCATTGCTGTGAGAGCCTTAGCTTTCTAATCATTGCAAACAGAAAATGGACAGAGAACATGTAGGGGCTGCCTAATAAACAAGCAGTAAGGGTGCAGTTGGACTAGGGGTGGGAAGGGATTGTCTGCAGCTGAGCAGTGTGCCAGTCATGCAGGACAAGGAATTTCATCTGGAGATAAGGTGTTCTTCTGATGGCAAGTTTGGTGCCTTCTCAGAAAATTGAACCAGTATTGACCTCAGTGGCCAAACTGCCAGGTGCAATCGTTCGGGTAATTTGGGATTTCTCTTCCTGTAGGATCTGTGAGATCCAGGCTGTTGACTGCACTACCATCTCATCATTTACTGTGCGAGAGTGTGAAGGATCCAGCAGGATGGGCTCCCGGCCACGCCGCTACCTCTTCACTGGACATTCCAATGGCAGCATCCAGATGTGGGACCTGACCACAGCTATGGACATGGTTAATAAGAGTGAAGACAAAGGTAAGTTGTGTTATGCCAGGACTGTGATGTGGCTCTTTTTTGTGTCCCCAGACGTGCCTGACTGCAGTAAATGGACTTGGCCTCTAAGAGCTCTCTCTTGCAGATGTTGGTGGCCCCACAGAAGAAGAGCTGCTCAAGCTGCTTGACCAGTGTGACTTGAGTACATCTCGCTGTGCCACACCCAACATCAGTCCTGCCACCTCAGTTGTTCAGCCAAACAGGCTTCGGGAATCGAATTCCAGGTAAGTCACCAAGAGTAACACTGGCTGCAGACACTGAAGATTTTACTTTTCAGGTAGGCAAATGGGTTTGGTGAATTTAAGGCTGTAGCTGAGTTCATGCCCTAAGTGGCTTGAACTACACACACGTACTCCTTGATTTCTACTTGTTTGTATGTGTGCAGACCGAAGTATCCCCTGAGAATCTGAAGTGACTGGAAGCTTTTGTGTGGTGGCTGTGATGAGTGTATTGCTATTGTAGTGGGAATCGCAGCGGCAGGTGGGAGCACTAGTGTGCAGAAGAACTGGCTGCTATTCTCAGGCTAACATCTACTCTTGTATTTTCTGAAGCCTCCAATTGCAGCACCATGAAACAATCCATGAAACTGCCACGTATGGTTCTGTGCGGCCATACAGAGAAAGCCCCCTCTTGGCAAGAGCAAGGCGGACAGAGAGCTTCCACAGTTACCGGGACTTCCAGGCTTTTAACTTATCCAGCAAAAGCCCAACAGAAAAGGCAGCTGCTGCAAATGGGAATTCAAGCCAGACAGAGGCCATGAAGGCAGCAGCTGAGGGCAGTGCAGCTGAGAGGAAGGCAGTCCAATCAACAGCACTTGAGGTGCGAGGCACGGGTGTGACAGATGCAGGTGGGTGTTGCAGTACAGAGGTTCACCGCCTGCCGGAGAATTCTCTGGATCTCAAAAGAAGAGGACCAGAAGAAGAGAATGAAACCAAAGCAGAAAGCAAAAAGAAAATGGGATTTGAAGGAGCTGGTTTCCTGGGAAGAAAGAAAGTGCCTCTCCTGGCCTCGGCACCAGTCCTTGCTGAAGGTGGGTCTGAATTACCTGGGACAGCTTCTCCATCACCTACAAAGACAGCTGCTTCACCACGACACCGGAAGAATGACTCATCCTGCCAAGACTATGGCTTGTGAAAATGTGTCTGGTGGCAAAAACAAGGTGCAGGTGCCCTCTGGCTGGTAGCAGGCATGATGTTGCTTGTTGTGGGTTGTCTTGAGTGGGATTTTGTTTTGATACCAGAATATCAGAAAGTACCTAGCTGCTGCCAAAGCTTTGAAGGGTTGTCCACATCAATGTGTGGCTTTATGTAATGCTCCAAAATGTAGTATGGTACTTGGTCCAAAATATTGTTGTGCATTCTTGCGTAAATGTGGTCAGTCATGTGATATGTTGTGATTATTTTTGTTTTGGGGAAAGGGACAGTGCTAAAGGAAAACTTGGTTGCTGAGCAGAGGATGCCCTTTAGATGCAGCCGCACACTGCTCTGCAGTGCTGCTGTCTTGGGTGGATTTTGCCTAATTCACAGAGCTGCCTCTGTAGACTTGTTTTATGAATGAGATCCTGTATGCTCTGTATGCTGCTGTCTGATATCTGAAATGTTTTGTGCAGGTTAAGGAGGAAGCTATCCAAAATAGCACATGATTTTGCCTCTTTGTCCAAATAAATTGCCAGAGGAGTGTTGCTTGTGCTTTCTGAAAATGTGTGGTATCAGATGATGGATTTTGCTGATTGTGACTGAGAGAATGCATAAAAATCTGCTTGGCAGAATACACAGAACTGGCAATCTCTTGAGGGCTTCCTTGTCACTTTCTCTGGAAAAAGGACAGAGATGACTATGGGAGTAGGTTTACTGTCATGGTGTAATAATTCTCAATTACAAGTGCCTTGACATGGTATTTCAGACCTGTGTCACACTGGCTGCTTGCTGTTTGCACCTAGTTTACTGTGGATGGTGAACAAGTTTTATTGCCTGTGGATTAGTAATACCTAAGCAGAAAGGAAGGATGTGACAGCAAGTGAAAAAGCATGCTTGGAGTTCAGCATTTATTAATGACCTGTTTGGTTGGGTTGTTTAACTTGAAGTGAGAGGGTGGGGAAGAGGGAGCGAGAGAACACAAAGGCTAGAACAACTTTGTAAGAATTCCTTCAGTGCTGTTTATTCATCTGTGCATGAACACAATTTTGTGGTGGAGCTTTGTCAGGCCAGGAGAAACCAAGCCCCTTTTAGCCACATGCTGTTTTTTGGACATGTAAAAGACTTTTCCTTACCAAACATGTTTTCCCCCCCCCTCCCCCTAAGACCCTCCTCAGTTGGGGAAGCTGGATGAGAGATAAAGATGAGAGCCTCTACCTTCACAGTCTTTTGCTGCTGTATGACTGAGGGATTTTCAAACTATTCTCTTACCTTTCTGAGGTGTCAGTGCTAGCACGGTTTTTACTATACAGTGAAAGGGATGTTGAAAAAAAAGGTCAACTTACCCCCCACCCCCCATCTTCTCCCAAAAACCAGCTTTATCTATTAACTAGGCATAGGGTGGGGAAATAGCAGCCCTATCCCTGCCTGCAAAGGCCATGCAGGCTGCTTTTGGCAAGTTACCCACTTCCATTTTCTAGACAAGCTGGTTGTATTCTTCAGAGGTGGGTGTCAGTGAATGTGGTGTGCTCTTTGGTGACGGTGCTGAAGCCTTTGATGACATTAACAAGATCTTCTTCATCTACATACTGTAAGGAAGGGAAAAAAGAAGCATGTCAGCCAAAGCTGTACCAGACTAAATTAAGGTGATTCCTTGATTTCTCTTTCTTTCTACCCACTAAAAATGTTCATAAATAGATAAATAAGTGCATTTCTAATGTCTTCTCTTTCCTCCAAGGATGAGATAACCTAGAGCACCAAATCCAAGACAATTAGATTTTCACAATAAGCAGTCAATTAAAAAAACCCTCAATTCCTTATATATATAATTCCTTATATATATATTCCTTCTATATATATGCTCTATATATATGACAAATGGTCAATAATATAGTGTTTGTTACAGTGTACTGGGGAACTTGGAGTCATGAAAAGAAAAAAAATACATATTTACATTTTTGTTTTGTGTAACAACCACCTCACACATGATTTAGGTAAAGTTTTGTTCTTCAGGCTTCCAAGGAGTGTCTGAGCTTCCACTTGCACTCCTGCATTAGGCTGGAGAAAGTTGAAAGCAGGAGAGAAATAAGCTGTTTCCATAGCATAAAGAGGGCACTAGTCGTGTTACTGTAGATTTGTGTTCTGGGCCACTACAGCCATTCACTGTATTGATTTGCAGGCTGGACAAAAGGGTGAACTTTGAAACCATCATTCCTAAGCTACTGTGTGTGATAAAGAACTGACTCAAAAGCATTGTCGGAGGTTTGTTTGCAAGAGAGTAGCTGAGCAGCACAGGAGGAGAGACTTGGGTTTAGGGCAATGTGAAGCAATGTACAGAGGATGGACAGAAGAGTTGCTGATTTGATAAAACAACTGAGCTCATGCCATCAGGGTTGTCTGCCACCAAAAGGAAATGAAAATTCTTGTCTTCCAGCTCCTGCCACTCCTGAAACTCATTGGAGTATTTTCAAATTCATTCTAACATGCACAGGGAGGGGTTTGCAACCTAAACTAAGTCATGATGTCAGCCCAAGATAAGTGGCTAGAGGAAGAGCTTCCTCTCTGCAGCAGGAAGCTGTTCTTTTGGCAAATGAGATCACAGAAAGGTGCATCCTGGGTGAGTTGTTAGTCCCCAAGGAATTAAATCACAAGGGTTTGATAGCTCTGAGAAACTGGCGAGGCTGGCTTATGATACTAATGAATTGGGAAGTCCATGAGCTGCAGAGTGCAGGCTGAAGGTTAACACCTGCATCTTATAAGGGTTTTGCCTAGATTTCAGTTATCAGTACCTTCTTACTTAAGCCTTGTCAGCTTCCTTGGTCCTGCTCTTGGGGGTCTAAGTGGGTTTGACAGCAATGGAACCAACACCCCTATACTGTGGTAAGCCTGTATGTTCCAGCCCTTCCAGCTGTTTGGTGTACTGAAGGTGAAAGCCTGAGGAAGCTACTTGGCTTTATGTGCCAGACTATCCTCCAGTTCATTTGCATTTTGGGCAAGGTCCACTCACTAACTTGCACTCACTAACTATCTAATTTTGTTACTGCCTCATAGGCCCTTTACCCTATTCTGGGTCCTTTTTAGGAAATTTAATATTCATCTTTTTGGGAAGGAAGCCCTTGTCATGCATTTGGTCAGGAGAGGCTGGAAGTTAAAAAGCCTTTTTCCTGGTGACAAGAAGGAGGGGAGGTCATCACTGTCCTTGGCTTGAAAATCATGTCTTGTATCTCTGTGTTCAGATCCCTGTTGACGACACTGTCTAGTCCTGTCTTTTAATAAAGAGAAATATTTTGCCTGCCCCTCAACCTTCTTCTAGTCCCATATAGGCAGAGTTTGAATTCATTTGTCACATGCTAGGAGATCTGAGCATTCATATAATCTCTGCATTGTGACTGAGCAGAGGACAGAGAGCAGATCTCATCACCAACTACATCCCAGTTAACAGAACAAGACTCACTAGAACGCAAGCTCCTGCCTCTAGCTCTAAATGTGTGAAGGATGCCAAGACATCCCACCTCAGACATGTAAATTTGTTGAATTGCATGGAAAGGAAAACCCACCAATTAGAAGGGAATTCAAGGTGTATTTCCTTGATAAACCATGGAGTTAATAGTTCAATGGGAACCATAAAGAGATGCACATGGATGCCTTGCATCCTGTAAAAGCAGTGTGTGATTGTAGGCACACAGTTGTGGCCATGTGGTGACCACAACGTGAGCTTGAGGTGATTTGGGCAGACAACTGTGGACCTAAGAACGGTAAGATGGGGGAGCCCAGCCCAACTGAGTCAGGTGGACAGAGAGCCTGTAGAACCGAGCCAGGCAGGAGCCTGAAGAATTGAGCAGGCAGGACTGAAAGCCTGACAGTCCGGACGACTTTCAAACAAATGCACCACCCCCAGGTGGCGGCTGGGAATTTAGGAATGGGGGCTCAGATATCAGCAGCGTCCATATTGGACATCCTGATACGAATATTACAAAGGGAAGTAATTAAGTATGAAGAGTGGGCATCACATGCCTTGTTTATTTGGTGCAGAAGGGGTAAGCAACTGGGAAACACAATAATGAAACCCAAACATTAGGAAAAGGAAAATTCATTTTCGACATTTTGTTACGAATTTTTTTGTCACCAATTTCGCAGAAGAAGGGCGGTGGATACGGGGAGTGAGCTCTATGCGCTTTGCTTTTCTGGTACGAAAGGAACAGAGTAAGGCTACGCACTTTGCTTACTTGCTGTAAAAGAGATAGGGTGGCACTACGCACTTTCCCTATTTGCTACGAAAGAAACAGAGTAAGGCTATGCACTTTGCTTATTTGGTATGAAGGAGATAGAGCAAAGCTGCGCAGTGTGCTTATTTGGTACAAAGAGGGTAGCTTGGGAGCTCACACACAAACTGCCTTTCTCATTAAAATGTGGGCGA
>VYXD01015596.1:0-12074 GCA_013397195.1 Hylia prasina
CATCCATCCATCCATCCAAACTGATTTCTACAAAATAAGACTTTGATGTGGGGAAACCTTGACCCAGCCCAGGCTGAAAAACTAAAGCAGCTTTAATTTTCCTGCCAGGGAACAATCCAGGAAATTGCTTTGTGTGGATTGAACATCAATCTGGACCCAAACAATCTCATTCTGCTGGGGAGTTGCTGGGGTTGGATTTTGTGCCTCCTGATAGTTTTTTTTAAAAAAAAACAACCCACATTTTGGATAAAATTCCTCTGCCAAAAGCAATTTCCCACCCCACCCTATGGCCATGAGGGTCGATGCTGCATTTTAGGCAGCAGAAAGCCTTGTGATAAATTAAACAAATCCAAGTGCTTCTGCTGCTGGGCTTGGCAAGAGAAGAGCAGGAGTCACCAGAGCCAATAGGCACAGCATGATCAGGGATTCTCATTGCAAGCTTTCAGGACTTTTTGCATGTTAAAGCATTAAAATACCACTGTTCTTCCCACAGGAGGGGGATTTTGCTTGTCAGTTGACACCTGCTTTAGTGTCAGTTTGCTCAGACTGTTGTGGTTCCTGGTGGAATGAACACAGCAATGCTGAGATAGTTCTGCAGTCATGGAAAAGTGGGATTGCACTCCCCAAAATTGAGATTTTGGGGAGAGGGGAGTGAGACAAGGACAGTTATCACTGTTCAGCAGAAGTTTTGATTGCACCAAGAGAAGGATTAAAGAATCCTGAAATTCCAGAATGCTTTTTGTTGGAAGAGACCTTAAACCCATCCAGTGCCACCCCTTCCACTGGCTGGGACATATTCCACTGTCCCAGGCTGCTCGAGGCCCCATCCAGCCTGGCCTTGGGCACTGCCAGGGGGTCCAGGCGCAGCCACAGCTGCTCTGCACAACCTAATCTTCCACTTTACCTCCCTTTAGCAGGTTCTATCACTGATGTTCATCTTCCTAGGCCCTCTTTACAGACAAAATCTTTTATAAATGTGGGAAGAAGTAGGAGAGGACAAAGACAAAGCTCTTCACTGAGCACTTATTGTATAGAAAATGTTTGAAAATGTTCACAGAAACAAGTGTTCATTTTTCTCCATTTGCACTGGGAAGTCTGAATGTCAAATTCTCTTCTGTTTCCTGCCACCTGTGGGATAATGGGATAATGCAGCCCCAAGCAAAGAGCAGTGGGAATCACTCTCCATGCCGCTGTCCAGGATGGTCTTCAGGATTTTCCCAGAAAACCAAAGCTGCAGTGCTTTGGGACCCAGATTGCCTTTGCCTGGATTGAGAATTCTGCCTCAATTTGTAAAATCCAGCTCAATAACAGCAGTCTCTGATCACCTCAACAAGTACTGGCGACATTTTTTCTGCCTTTATTTGTTCCTAGAGGATCTTTCTTGATTCTTTAAAATCATTGAAGTTCAATTATTCTTCAGTCCCAGTGTGTTCAGTGTTGCTCTTGTATTGGAACGTTGACCTCATCAATTTTCACCACATCCCAGACTGCTGCATTTGTTGATTAAGTAATAATTGGAGATGTCTGATGAGAGAACTATTTATTATCATCACAGAATCCCAGAATGGTTTGGAAGGGACCTTAAGGACCAGATTCATGGGCAGAGACTCCTTCCCCTGGATTGGAGGGGCAGAACCACCTCCATAAGGACTTAACAGACAATAAAAATAGGTTAAAATAGGTTCCCACTGTATTGTTCCTCTGTGATTTGGAAGGACCCTTTCCACTCTGGATGTTGAAAATGAGCTGATGTGCCCAGGATGCGAATGGGAACTGGATTTTCTCACCTTTCCCTACCATTAAATGATTTTGCTACAAGCAAAGAACTTTTATCCCCCTTTCCATGTGCCTGCTTTAGGCCTTGCTAAAACAGGAACCTTAGGGAACCCATAAACATTTCTGGTTCCGGGTTCCAAGGTCCCAGGTTCAGTTCCTGCATCTGAAATCCAGTCACAGGCTGCATTTCTGTCATTCCCTGCCAGGAAAAGCTCAGCAATCCACCAAAAATCTCCAGGGGTCTCAGTTAGGGCACCCAGTGCAGGTCTGAGGGTTTCCTCCACTCCCCAGCCCCACACCTGGGTGTGCGTAGCCCCCACTGGGATCCCTGCCTGATTCTGGGGTTTACCTTTCCATACCAAACCCTTCAAGGCAAAGGACCCGTGGAATGGGTAAATGACTTCAAAAATCAGGTTACTCCCTCCAGAAGGACACAGATCCTCCATGCCCTGACCCCTGTGCTGCCTTGGAACCAGCATTCCTGCTTCATGTTCCTATTGATCCCATGAATAAATGATTGGTTCCTCGTGATGGGGAAGTGGTAACTGGAGTTTCCATAAGGGCACAAGTGCCAAGCTAAATATTTCAAGCCCCCATAAATAATTGAAGTTTCTCTTCAGCAGAAGGAGATTGGGGTTGTAATTCCCTTTCTCGGTGAATGATCTGCAGCCTTCTTGGTGGAGGGAACTCACCTGGGAACCACAAATAATTCAGCAGTTGTGCTGCTGGGTTTATTTCTGTACCCAAGGCAGGTCGTGTTACTTCTGCAGGTGCAGCTGCAGAGCAGTTTCACGTATCCCTGACACAGGGCTGGGCTCCAAGCAGGGAGCTCCTTGCTGAGGTTCAGGCAAATCCTCCAGGCTCTGCCATCTTCTGGCAGAGTTGTGTTTCTTTCTTTATTGAAAGATGGGGAAATTGGGGCCTTTAAGAGCCACATCTTCATGGCAGTAAAAAGTTTCTTTAAATATTCATTAATAATCCTTGTCAAAATAAAAGGAATATCAAGAAGGGAAATGACATCACTGGAGGGTTTGGGGGTCCTGGGAAGACTTGGGAGAATGTGGAGGCTGGGAAGACACAGGAGAGAGCAAACTCATTTTTTCCACAAGCAAAGGCTGATTTTGGCTGTGAGTTAGGGATTAATACAACAGCAGAGTTCAGGAGAAGGCAGGAGGTGGAGGAGGGCCCCAGGTTTAAAGGTACAGCCCATATAGGCCTGACTTCTGTAAGCCAGGAATGGGCAGGGAGCTCAGGCAGGGGGGTTCCCTCTCTCCTCCTGCTCTTATCCCAATTAGTTCTGGGAGGAGGAGCAGCACTTTTGTGAGGAGACCAGTACTGAAGAGTGTTCCCAGCCCAGCTGAATCCAGCACTTCCTCTGAGCCAGTAATCCCCTGGTTCCAAATGCCAGGCTCTGGAAAAGTATTGTTCTTTTAATTTGCTAATTAGGTGGGTTCATGAAAGCAGCTGGGGTTGTTTCTGGCTCCTCAGCATTTTCTCACTGGACACTGCGTTCTCAGTAGTTCACAGAAAGCTCCAGAAACTTTTCCTGCCATAAACTATGAGATTTTGAGGTCTTGTGAGGAGTTTTCCTTAGGTGGTTTGCTAAGGAGCCTTCCTCCACTCCCCAGTCCCAGCAGAGGATAAATACCCTCATTATGCTGCCACTTGGCAGCACTTTGCTAAAGACAGTGAAATGTTTTCTGCTGCGCTGTAACAGCAAGAGAAACCTGTGACCCTGCTGAGCTCCCTGCCTTGAACTTGTACAAATCCTGCATAGGGAAAACAAGAATTGGGCATTTGGGTAAATCAGGGCAGGAAAGCTATGGGAGTTGCTGTGACAGAGGTCAGGAGGGTTCCCAATGCTATGACTTAGAAAGCTCTTGACTGTGTAAGACACTTTTCTGCCTGAGGCTGATTTGTTTGGGATGCAGGAGACAGGAGCAGTTTGGGGCCTGGAAATGCCCATGGAAGCATTAAGGAAGTGGAGTTGTGTATTTCAAGTTCCCATAGTCAATATTTAGTGAGCTGGTGGTGGCTTTGGCTAATCCAGAGAAATGCAGCCCTCTGGTCCAGATATTCCAGGTCCACGTCTGGGATTTGGTGCTGCTGGAACCCTGCCTTGATCCCCACGACGAGCTCAGCACAGCTCCGAGGTGCAGCTCCTTCAGAGTTTGTCACTCCTGGACTCACTGAACACTTTCCAGCTTTTTTGCTGAGCTGGGGGAGCTTTGTTTCCCAGCCAGATGTTCTCTATCCCAGGCTGGAATCACCAGGTGTTGTTCCCTTGGATCTGATTGCTGCCATTCTTCCCTTGCTGTGCTGTGGTTTGATTCCCGCAGCCCTGTGGAGCCGAGGCTCTTTCTGGCTCTGATTGCATGATGGGCTTTTTGCTCGGCTCTGAGAAGACGCTCCACTATTTGTTTTTCATTAATCGTCTTGGGATGCCTTCCAGCCTTTTATTTTTGATGAGGACTTCACAGTCATGTTTGCCCAATGTTTGGGATGAAAGTACATTAAGCTTATCCCGATCCTCAGGCAGCTCAGCGAGACACCTCCAGCACGTCCCTGCTTTGCAGCACATGAGTAATTCCAGTGATTCCAAGGGAATTTCCTACTCAGATCGTTAAAGTGAGACACAACCACGTGTAATGTGCTCACCTGGGGGCTTTGTTCTTTATAGGGCAGTTCTAAGATAAACTGCAACATTGGCATTGTCTGGGGAGTGGTTTCTTCCTGTGTTGTTGAGGATTGGACAGGTTCAGGCCTGAAAATCACATTTCCTTACCACTCATGGCACATCCAGGACTATTTTAAAAGATAAACTGCTGGAATATTTCTTTCTATTTGCTTAAGGTTTGTATTTCCATTAAAATGACAAATATAAAAACGAAACATTTGAAGTGAAGGAAAGAAGACTTTATTTAACTTTATTTAACTTCTCCTCTCTGGCAGCCACGGTATTAAAAAAAACCCAACCTGCAATTCCCAATAGAGACAAGGTCCAGGTCCCATCTCTACAGGGGTTTAGGAATTGTCACAGAAACCATGCATTGTCAAAAAATCAACTTTCCCCCAAAACATCCCATTCTAGTGAAAGATTTTCCATTCAGAGAAGTGTTTAAACCAGGGGGAATGTTTGACTACATCCAAGCTGTGTTTTAGATAACGATATTTAGATAAAGGTATTGCCAAAGTTGGCAAACATTCAGATACTGAATCTCAGAATCATGGGTTTAAATGGGATATTGGGAAGGAATTCCTGGCTGGGAGGGTGGGCAGGCCCTGGCACAGGGTGCCCAGAGCAGCTGTGGCTGCCCCTGGATCCCTGGAAGTGTCCCAAGGCCAGGTTGGACATTGGGGCTTGGAGCAGCCTGAGACAGTGGAAGGTGTCCCTGCCCATGGCAAGGGTGGCACTGGGTGGGCTTTAAGGTCTCTTCCCACCCAAACTCATTTCTTTCAGTGGTGAAAGACACTCAGTGACCTCAAAATAGAGGAAGTTTCTCTGAGATGTGTAAAATAAACACCAGAAATGCAGGAATTGAACAAGTCTATTGATGGTGCCTCTCCAATGATTTCCACTCTCGCTGGCACAAATCCACTCCAGTCAGTGGCAAGATTTGCCTGGGCCCCTTTCCTGGAACAGACAATGCCCTGGTCAGGGGCTATAGGTTGGCTCTGGGTTTGTGCTGAGGGTGTGTCTTGGGTTATGGAAGCAAAAAAATTATATTCTATTTTCATCTGCTGAAAGCAGTTGGGGAAATGTTTTTTCTTTATCTCTTGTTACTCTGGGGGGAGGGGGCAGATGCCTTTCTGATAATGGCTCAGCTGTTAAGAGCGGGTGGGGAATTGTTTCTTATCTCTTTCACCNTGGTATTTTTAACATTCCTAGTAAAAGAACTGTTATTCCTACCTTTGCCTGAAAGCCCTTAATTGTGAAATTATAATAATTCGGAGGGAGAGGGTTTCACATTTTCCATTCTAAGGAAACTCCAGCTTTCCTTAGCAGATACCTGTCTTCTAAACCGAGACAGGGTGATCATTTAACCAAATGCCTTAGAGGAGAATTGAACCTTCCTGTTTTGGGGAGCTTGATGACTTTTTATTTCTTTTCACTTCTGTAGGTAGGTATGAATTTTTTTATCTTCTTGTGTGATTTCTAAAGGCTGTTGGCTTTATATTTGCTGTAGAGGAAAAAGAAGGGAGAAAAAACAAGTGAATTGCAAACACAAAGTGTTTTCTCTCATGAAGCTGTAAAGACAAAAGGAAAGCTGTGGGTACTGTCACTGAACTGACACCAGCTGGTTATCATGGGAAACACGTTTATGAATGCATTATTTAATACAAACCCTCTTGTCTTGGCCTTTGGAGGGATGAAGGATTTAGAACAACCACCCCAAAACAGCAGGAATGAAAAAAAACCCAAATCAACCCCTAGCTGCTCAAGAAACAAAGGGTGGGGACTCTCAGCATAGTTGAAATGTTTCCAGTGATTGTGATTGCACACACAACCTGGTCTGGGAACATGCTCAAACTGTCCCTGGTGCTGATGCCACAACGTCTGTGGGGTCTGGGGATGTCTGTGGGGTCCTAGCATCTGGGCATTGCCAGGGATTCTCCCAGCACAATTCATCCATCCCACTCCACCCATTCCCCAATGAAACAAAGCCTCCTGGGAAGGGATCAGAAGGCGGCTCCATAGCAGGAATTGTTCTTGGAGCTAATGAGACAGTGATTCTGGTTAATTAAACACCAACTGATTGCAATCTCTCCACATTTACTGAAGGCAGTGGCAGCTGCTGGGCTGCAGCCCGGAATCACCAACTGGACCCGGGACCAGTCTCACAATTCCGATGACTTATTTGATTTAATTTTATTGTATATAGATTTGAGCTAATAAGAATGCGGTGCTTTCCCTCTGACATTGTATTGTTCCTGGGATCATAGGACCATGGAATATCCAGACTTGGATGGACCTACAAGGATCATCCATTCCAGGCCCTGGCTCTGCACAGGCAGCCCAACAATCACAGCCTGAGCTCTGGCAGCCTCGGGGCTGGGACCATTCTCAGTGTTACAAAATGCATATTTTGAAGTTGGCTTTTCGAAAATGTTAAAATGAATGTTATATGTATAATGTAGGAAAGTTTTACTGCATTTTCTTTTAGTATTAACAGAGTTTAGAAATCTGATGAGTGTATATTTCCTTTTTGGGTTATAAAGACTTTTTCGTAACAATTAAAACCGGTCAAACCAATTGACCAAGCTGAATCAAATCCCTACCAGAAGGTAAGGGGCAGGATCCCTCTACAATTGACTAGATCAAGATAGTGGTGGACCAAAAGCTACAAGAAGGAATTTATTGATCTTCTGGAATCAGAAAAATAAGACATAGGACAACAAAAAGGTGCCAACAAGGAGTAATAAAATGTTAATTTGGTGACATGGAACAGGTTGGGGGGGACCAAAACCAAGGGAACATCTGAACTCAAAGGAATGTTTGAATAATGCATTAATGCCTATTGCATATGTAACATACTGATCCTTAAAACAAAGGATCTGAACGGGTAAGGTGTGCTGCTGGCTGGCTCTTTGCCAGGCACCCTTGACTGAGAAACTTTACTTGCTGTCTCCTAATTGTCTATTTTTTATTAAACTTATAAATTTTTCTAAGAAAATATACCTTGTTTTCCACATCAGCAACACTGAAATGCTGGGATTTAGGAAGGCAGAGATCAGTGGGAATTTCCCAATGGAATAAGCTCCAGGCCTGCAGGCATTCCTGTAAAATTGAAATTCAGCTGTGGGATTAGTGGAGAGCTGGGAAGCCATGGCTCTTTCTGTGGGCTGGGCATGGCTCTGTCCCTGTTCCCTGCTGTTTCCCCTGGAAGGTTTTCCTCAGACCCCAGCAAGGAGGAGTCCTGTGGGAATGCTGGGAGCTGATGGAATAAAGCAGTGGGAGGAATCCTCAGCCCTTCCCAGGGAGGAGAGGGAATGGGGTGCTTGGGTCCTCTGTTCTTTGTGCAGAAGGGTTCTCCAGGGGTTTTAGTACCTTCGCCAGGGATTTTTATTGCTTTTGTCCTTGTTATGCTACAGGGATTTCCTTGCCTCTCTCCATCCCTGTAACACCCTACCAGGAGCTCTCCATTGTTGGCTATTCCTGCATCCCCTTGGGGCTGCCCCGAGATCCAGCCCTGCCCTGCCTTCTGTGCCCTGGAGATCTCGGGGGGCTGGAACAAGGAGAAGCAGCTTCCAGGGAGTGATCAGTGAGGGGCAAACTGGGAATTATGGCTGTGGGCTAAAACTGAGCCCCTTTCTCCAGCCTTGCTCTCAGACCCTGGGATGAAGATGCTTTGAGAAAGGTGACAGTTTATTTCCTTATTTTAAAAATGTTTCCTAGAAGTTTTCCCTGTTTATCAGGCAGAGTTCCTCAGTTCCTCAGTTCCCCTCAGCATCCAAGCCCTCAGGATTTTCCCAGTCCCAGCTCTAGGACAGATCCACCCTCCTTCCAAAGGTTACATGTGAAATATCCCCTATTGAATGAAGCCTTTGGATTCTCTCGATGCTTTTCTGCCTCATTAAACCCAGACCATCGATTAAGCATAGGAAAAGGCAAAATGACTTGGAAGTAATTGGCCTCTCTGGAATCTGCAAGGAAGGAGCCACAATCCTGCCTGGCAGGGAGACATCCCTGTGTTTGTTCAGATATTTGTGAGCCAGGGAACACCCAACTGCTCCCAACTCAGGGCCTTTTCATTGCAGAAAATATTCCAGAACAGCTCCTTGTCTGACGAAAAAATGTTGCTAAGTTACAGAGGGGAAATTTTGGAACAACAAAGTCCCTTTCTGATGGAATATTGTCACTGTTTCTCCAGGCAGAGCTGATTATTCCCAGGATAACCATGGGAAATGTCCTGTGCAGAGGTGAGATCTGGGCTGTTTGGTCCCCACTTCTCAGCTCTGCTGGGTCTCATGAGGGAGGGGCTGGGTCTGGATGAAACATTCCCTTGGAAGAGCTGAATTCTACCTAAACGGTCATGGAATGAGACAATGGAAGGCCAGATTAGGGCCAGGGAAACTGGAAATTGGCCTGGAAGTGTCATGAGATGAAGGACAGGGGAATATGTAAAATCTCTGATGTTTCAGGAAGAAAAGGAAAATTGAAAAGAAAAATAATTATGGGAATTCAGTGGTTCCTACATCTCATCAAATAACCTAGGAATCCTAGTCCCACACATGGCTGTGCAGAGACTCAGCCCTGAAACTGATTTTAGAGATCTTGGACCAAGGAATGGTTTGGATTTGAAGGAGTCTTAAAGCCCATCCAGTGTCCCATCCCCTTTCCACTGTCCCAGGTTGCTCCAAGCCCTGTCCAGCCTGGCCTGGGACACTTCCAGGGATCCAGGGGCAGCCACAGCTGCTCTGGGCACCCTGTGCCAGGGCCTGCCCACCCTCTGAGATCTGAGAGTTCAGGGGCAGCTGGTTGGACCCTGGGTGCTGGAATCCATCAGGGAACGTGTTCCTTTGGGGATGGCCCCTCTGGGGACTGGGGGCCCTGACCCCAGTGAGATCCAGGTCCAAATCCCCTCCCAAACCCCCAGGGTGGGTGGACACCACTGGGACAGGTGAAAAGGGGATCCTGGTCCTGCTGGAGCAGCTCCTGCTGCCAAGAGCAGAGACATGAACAATCCCAAAGCTGAGAACACAAAATGTGATGGATTTTCTAGATCAGAGAGGTAAGGCAGGTGGGAAGAGGCTGAAGAAACAGAGCAGTGATGTGGAGAGAAGTGTAAGGAGTGCCTGAGCTGTGGGCACTGGCAGCACAAATAAAAATGCTAGGGAGAAGAGAAGGAGCTGCTTCAGAGAGAGATGAAATCAATCCCTGCAGGAGGTGAGGAAGGATGCTTGGAATCATGTCCCTGCACTGGCTTCTGGACAGGGCTGGATGTGGGCTGAGCAGATGCCTTAAAGGAAAAGTGGCTGCATTCCCCCCCTACCCCCCCCCAAAAAAAAAAAACCCACCAAAACAAAACAAAAAAAAACCAAAAACAAACAAACAAACAAAAAAAAGCCAAACAAAAAAATTCCAACTTTAGTTTTTCTATGTGAAAACCAAACATTTCACAGAAGTCTTTTAACATTGGAAATTCTGCCAAGAAAAGTCGCAGCTACTTTTCCTGGCAACTAAAGGCAAAACATCTTTTGCTGTTGCTTATTATTTTCTAAATGATTTTCTATGAGAATTGTGACCAGATCTGAGTCTCAGTGAGCAGGATGAGCAAGGGCACCTCTGCACAGGGATGGTCTTCATTGTGATAATGGACTGGGAGAGGAGGAGAACAGGATCTTTGTGGAACTAAAGCTTCAGCCATCCCAGAGATACAGCTCAGCTGTTCCCTGCCAAATTGAGACTCAGGTGTGAGGAGCATTAAGGGCTCCTGTGCGCCTGGACAGGGGAACTCTTCCTAAATCCTAGCAGCATAAAATAAAGCAAATCCAGATAAAACCCTGTGTGGGTTTATTGATATCTTCTGGGATGTGAAACCTGTGGAGTGGCACAGGTGGGAAGGGAAGGTGGCAGGAACCCCAGGAAAACATCTGCTCCCTCCTCCTGACAGCTCAGCACTGCATTTCCACCAGGCTGCTCGAGCTGGCTCCAGCTGGATCTTGGGATCTTCCCAGGAGCACAGTTCCAAAGCAAGGGAGGTTGAAATCAATGCAGGGCCAGGGCTGCTTCCTTCCAGCCACAAGATCCTGCAAAGGAACAGAGGGTTCTTCATGCTGGGGGCTCTTTGGGGGATGTTTGAGTCTGCCTAGAAAACATCTCCTGGCAATTTTACTGAGGCAAATAATAATAAAAATTCTGGATCATTGAGCCCCATCCTTTGAAAAAAAATAAATTTAAGAGGAGCTCGGGTGTGATCCAGACCAGGCTGGACAGCCAGGACAAACCAGCAGGAAAATGAGCTATTAAAAAAGGAAAAACTCAGCCTATTGGGCAATCCTCTGGAGCACAGTAAAGCTGCAGAAGATTCCCTTTTCCAACAGAGGGAGATTCCTGCCAAGATTCACAAAAGCTCGTTCAGCTTTAGCTGCCAAAGACTGAGTTTGTGGCAGGTGAAGGTAAATGAGGACCAGATCTGTGAGAGCTGCAACCTCCCAGCTCTGCCTCGATGCCTTCCTGGGGCAGCAGGGAGCTGAACCTAGCCTGTGCTCAGGGCCCAGGCCCTGTTCCAGTCAGTCACATTATGGATAATTGAGAGCATATCACAGGAGGTTTGGGAGCACATTAACCCGCTGAGCAGCTCTGCAATTCCCACTCAGATCCGTTCTATTTATGGGAAAAACAAGGTTCATTTTCTTAGAAAAATTTATAAGTTTAATAAAAATAAAAAAATAGACAATTCGGAGACAGACTAAAACAAAGCTTGGCCGAGGGTGTCTGGCACCAAGCCAGCCAGCACACCCACTAACAAAAGCTTGTTGCTTAAGAGTATCAGCCTGTTGCATATTTATAAATTCACATGCATGATTCAAACATTTCTTTTGGGTACGATCTTCTTTGTTCAGTTTCAACTCCCCCCAATCATTTTATCTGGTAAATCCATCTGCGGGTGACTCCATTCCGTCTGATATCACAGGGCCCATAAATTCTTCTCCCAAGGTTGTGGTCATCTTCATTTGGATAAGATACTTGATAACAGAGGTTCAGTAGCTTTTGGTCAGCAATTTTCATGCAGGAATGCAGGATGACTCCCCCCAACCTTCTGGTTTGGCCAGTTTAGGTGTCACAAAGAAAAAAAACAAAACTCAGTCTTTACTTTAACACTATATTACAATCAGAAAATATACATTCATTACATTTCTAAACTCTATTAATAAAAGAAAATACAGTACAACCTTCCCAAATTATACATATAGCATTCATCTCAATATTTACAAAAAGCCAACTATATAATATGCATTTATAACAATTTACATGGCAAAACATTTCCCAATCAGCAGCAAGGAAAGCTCTTCCTGAGATCAGAAAAATCACAACAGCAACTCTCAGTCCTTAGACAGCACTTTGGAGCCTGCCTGGCCTCAGTTAATGAACCCAGACGTGCTGCTGCTCCTCCTGCCCCATTCCCAGCAGGAAATGCTCCAGGATTAGAAAACTGCTGACGTGCTGGTGCTCAGGGTTTCTGAAGCACAGAGTGGTGGTGGCTCCAGAGCTCTGCTGCTTTTATGGTGCTGACAAGGGTAAAAAAGACGACCTCCATGTCAGCAGAGATGACTAGGCCATGAGAAGGGCTCAT
>VYXD01015596.1:12209-29599 GCA_013397195.1 Hylia prasina
CTGCCCTCCCCTCCCCTCCAGTGTTACAGCCTCAGATCCATCTGTAGGAAGCAAAAGTCCTGGATGAAGTTCCAGCCTCCAGGAACTCAGGGAGGTTTGGATTAGCAAGGAAAAGCTCTGAGGGATTCAGGCTCAATTCCAACAGAAACTAGCAGGGTTTGGCCATTTTCTCTGTTCTCCTGGTGGGTTTCCGTGAGTTTGTGGCAGTTTTCCCATCACTGTGATGGGACACACCACAGGCTGGCAGCAGTTCTGGAGATGCCCCCTGGCTTTTGGGATGCTGTGGGTGTTGTCCCATTGCTTCTGAGGCTCTGCTTTGCCTTGAATATCTCTTCCCATCCTCTTCCCTCCCCTTCCCAGCCTCACCCAAAGAAGAACTACCCAGCTGTAATGCCAAATGACAAACACTAAATATCTTTATTGATGGATCAATCCCAGGGATGTGGGAGGGCAGGATGCTGCTTCCAGAACTTCCCCCAAACTAGAGGTTGACATTCCCTCCAAAATCCTGGGGCACAGCCCAGGGGAGAGAATGAAAAGGCAGAGCTGATTTGTAAATCCCTCTTCAGTCCCATTAACTGGAGTGGTTTGAGGCTGGAGGGACTTGCTGGGTTCACAGCATGGTGAAAAGCCTGGATACAGAACAGCTGAGAAAAGGGTATGGTCTGGATGCTGCTCAAGGGAGACAATCATTGGATTTGCCCCTTTCCCTTTGCTCCATTTTTCACTCCTCCAGTTGCTGGAACAGAGAAACTTCAATGCCAGGGCAATGTCCTGCAACTCTCAGAGCTCTGGGCTGCTAGTAGGACAGATGAAGGGGCAGAAATACCCCAAAAAGGGCAAAAACACCTCTAGAAAACCTGCAGTGCTGATTCCAGGTGCTTCCCAGGAACTGCAGTTCCCTGCAGGATTACCTGTGTGGGAAGAAGCCTCATCTGGCTGGGCAGGTCTCACCTGTGGGGTCCTTGTGCTTGGCTGAAATGCTCCCAGGATGTCCTTTAGTATTAATGGATAATGTACAGAAAGAATTCCTGCTCAGGGTCATTAGTGCAAGGTGTCCCCAGGGATTGGCTGTGGTTGTAGCCATGTACTCTTTGAATTTTAATTGGTTCAGGAAAAGGAAAAGAAGGAATTACACTTTTCTGGGGAGGGAGGCAGTTTTCTAGCTGCTGTGGTTGGATGGTTGTGAACAAAAGCTCTGATTTGTGGGGTCAGGGAAGGAGAGTTCACAAATTCCTCTGTCCAGGCGCTACTTTGGCATCGCAGTTGAGACAGAAATAACCACAAAACACTCTGTGTTCAATACAGCAATAGGCAAATTTCATTAAGAGCTGTTCTCCTTATATAGCTTTGAAAGTCCATGTGGTAAGTTCTGATTGGCTAAATTTTTGTCACCCAGCTAACTGGCCAATGGCTGCCCATGTCCCCAACAGCCCAGACTGCTCGAGTTATATAATTGAGGTAGTTATAAATTAGTTATATTTCAGTTATAAAATTATAGTTAGGATGAATTATAACTGTAAGCTCTCCAGGCCAGCTGTTAGCCACTACCGTTCCCCCTTTTCTGTTTTTAAATACAAAGGCAGTGTCCGTTATCCTCTGCAGGGCCCTTGCATGATGACAAACACAGCACAAGGTATGGAACAATCATGATGACATAGCCCAGGAGCCATCAGAAACAGCTTTGCAGGGTGGGATGCTTCAAATTATTCACAACTATAATCCAATTACAACATGGAATTCATTTACAAAGTGTTAAACCTTAAAAACTATTATGGGTAACGCTTTACTGTTTTGTTTCCACTAAAAGGTACAAATCCATGTGCTTTGTCCTGTTCCCAAAGTGTCTGTCTTCTTGAAACAAAGTTACATTACAGGTAGGGGTAGACTGGAATTCCACAGGCCCGATATCTTCATACAGTGGTATGAATGTCGTTCTGATTACTGCTCCACGACATCTGCAGTGGGGCTGTCAGGGAGATGTTGTTGGATGATCCCGAGCAGAGCTAGAGCAGGACACACACACCCAGCAGGCACCCATCGGATGCCAACATCTGTGGAAATACAGGCATACCCGCACCCTCAGTAACAAGGTCCCAGAGACTTTCCCATTTATTGATAAGGAGGTTCTTTATCAATACCTTATGTTTTGGTGACTGAACGTCACTAGAAGATTGTAATGATAGAAAATGGTTTAAAATGACAGGATTCTGAGAACTTGCAGATACTGTTAAATGGTTTGAAGTGTATAGTGCCGTGGTTACCCTACTTTGTGGAGTTTCACCATACATTCCCTCCTTTTGTTTTTCAAGCATGGGCTTTCAGATGTCATGGGCACACTCCATGATGGCCTCTTCCATAGGGGAATGAGGAATACCAGTGTGGTAAAACACACTCTAGAGCTGTAAAAAATGTCAAGTACTCTGTGAAATATGTGCTGGATCATTATCAGTCTTTATTACATGGGGAATGCCTAGAATGACAAAGGCTAAATGCCAATGTGTGATGGCATCACGACTTCTTCCCCAGTGTGGACTGAGGCCCATATGGCCAATGAAAAGGTGTCCACTGAAACATGCATATACTTTAAGTGTCCAAATTCCGAAACATGGGTAACATCTGTCTGCCAGACTTGTTAAGGCTCACAGACCACGGGGGTTTACCCCTATCTGCAATGATGTAGTGTGGCCTTGATAGTCAGCACAAGAGTTAACAATGTTACATGCCTCTGTGTTTGTCACAAAAATTGCCTTTGTAATGCTCTAACACCTTGATGAAAAAAGGCATGAGATGCTCTTGCCTGTGTCAGCATGTCTGGCTGTGGTGTTGTCCAGGCAGGGCTAGCTAACCAATAAGCCCAAGCATTACCTTCTGCTATAAAACCTGGCAAAGTGGTATGACTCCAAATGTGTAGAATATAAGGACATGTTCTGACTTTGATTGTATGCCACAAACCTTTTAACAGTTCAAATAGAGTGGCATTGTCAATTTCTTTCAGTAAGGCTTGGTCCAATCTTTGTGTTATATCTGCAACATAGGCAGAATCAGTTACAATATTTAAGGGAGTATGAGGAAATCGTTGTAAAGCCATAGTTACGGCATGTAACTCCAGTAATTGAGGTGATCCATTATCATGACCTTTGAGTCATTGCCACACATTGTCATCCTTCCAGGTCACAATGGCTTTCCCTGTTTTCCTAGATCCATCAGTAAAGACAGTGAGACCTTTCAGGGGTGTAAAATAGTTCAGTGGCCTCAGTGACAATGCAGTGGTCCCACTTAATTGCAGCAGTTTATGATTACGTAGGTGGTAAGTGATTTGTTCGGTATGATTTTGTAAAGCACTTTGCAGTACTGTGCTATTTGCAAAGCACCATTTAGAAATATTCATGTTGAACAGGTATAATGATTTTTGCAGGATCTTTGGCATTTAATTGTAAGCATCTTTGGCAACATTTGATAATTAATTGTGCAATTAATTCAAATATGGAAGGTGCTGTCTTTTCAGATTGGTGAGGTAGCCATCCCAGAATGTGTGGTGGGTTGGACCACTGAGTATTGTCCAACGATACCCATGGGTTGTAAATTAGCAATAACAACAAATACTGTAACACAAACCTTTGGACATATCTGTTACACTTGTCTGTTTGTTATGGCTTGTTCTACTAGTTCAAGTGCAGTTTTTGCCTCTGGTGTTAACTTCCTTGATGAGGTTAACATCTTTAGGGATGTTAAATAAAGGTGCCAGTTGTGGGGGGGTTAACCCTAAATAAGGTTTTACCCAATTAATGATACCCAAAAGCTTCTGTGCATCATTTAAAGTCTGATTTTTGGCTGAAAATTGAATTGTTTGCAGTTGTATGGTCTGATCTAATGTTTTAACTCCCACATATTTCCATGGTGGTTGTTGTACCTTTTCTGGTACAATTTGCAAGCCAAATTCTTGCACTGTTTGCATCAAGTCTGGCTGAATTTGTAAAAGGCCTTCTTTGGTTGGTGTTGCTATTAGGATATCATCCATATAGTGATAACAATATGCCTCTGGAAATTGTTCTTACTGTTGAGAGTGCCTGTGCAACATACAACTGGCAAATTGTGGGGCTGTTTTTTATTCCCTGTGGGAGCACTTTCCATTGGTATCATTCAACTGGTGCTGCATGATTGATGGAAGGCACTGTAAAGGCAAATTCTGGAGTATCATCTGGGTGTAAAGGAATAGAGAAAAAACAATCCTTTAAATCAACAATTAGTATGTTCCAATTGGCAGGTATCATAGTAGGTGATGGCATTCCAGGCGACAAAGCATCCATACTCTCCATAACAGTGTTAATATTTCTTAAATCATGGAGTAATCTCATTTGCCTGATTTCTTTCCAATTATGAACACAGGTATGTTCCATGGGATTGCTGAAGGCTTAATGTGACCTTGAGCCAGTTGTTCCTGGGCTAGGGATTTAAGGGTGTTTTATTTTTCCCTTTCAAGGGGCCACTGTTGAACCCATACAGGCTGTGAGGGTGAGCCATTTCAAGGCTAAGGTAGGCTGTTTTATGCCCTTTTTTACAGTGGCCCCAGTTAAAAATCTGTTCCCACCCAGATTCCCCAGGCTGATAAGAAATCCCTTCCCCATAAGTTAAGTAGGGCAGCAGTAACATAGGGACATATAGTGGCTGTTTGACCTTCAGGATTTTTAACCAACATGGGTTTGCAGCTTAGATGACTTTGTGTGGTACCTCTGAGGCCAGCAACAGCAGATCCTATGGCTGTGGTAGGCCACAACTGAGGCCATGCATCTGTAGAAATGACAGTAGCGTCCACTCCAGTATCTACCATACCACTGACCTTTATATGAGATGGACTTGCCTGAGTGTACAAACCATATTTGGTCTCCGATCAGAGACCACCTGAGTCCAGTACACCCGAGGTTCTTCAGTTGATCCAAAGTCTTGGTCTCTTCGTGTCCTTGGGCCTGTTCTGGGAACACAAGGCTTGAAAGCTATAAGCTGGGCAATATGAGTTTTTTCTGGAATAGTCACAGGAGGAGAAGGTGTTGACACCATAGCACATATCTGCCCTGTATAATCAGCATCTATGACACCCAAGTGAACAAAAATGCCTTTTAGTGTTGCACTTGATCTCCCCAGAAACAGAACACTTAATTCTCTCCCTATCAGTCCATAGGCTTTGAGAGGAACTTTATGTACCTATAATTACATCCATGCCTGCCGACTCTCTTGTCCTTCTAGTGAGCTGGTCAAAGAGGCTTGCACTGTGTCTGCTTCCCCGCCACACTCCTGTTCCCATTGCCCTGCTCACTAAGAGGTTGTCCATTAAGATGGAATTTGGACCTGCACAGCTTGGCCAAACGACCAGGCTTCCCACAGCAGTTACAGTTTCCCATAGCAGTCACCGTTCTATGTCTTTGATGTGTCCCTAGTCAGTTGGTCTTGTGGAGACAATCTGCTCTGATGTGGCCTTGTTGCCCACATCCATAACACTGATATGGCAACCCCGGAGCAGCTGCAAAAGAATCAGCTAACAAAGCCGTATTATATGAATCAGTTTCAACTTTAGCACACACATCAATTAATTCACTTAAGGATGGATTTTCTTCTGGTAATAAATTGATAGCTCTTTTACAGTCTTCATTTCCATTATCCCATGTCAATTTCAGTATTAATTGATTTCTTGCGTCATTATTTATTATATCTGCCTTGGGGATTTCTCCCCGGCAGCTGGGGTTCTTGGATTCAGCTTCTCTCGAGCCATCCCGAGGTCCGTTCTCCACAGAATGGTTTCTGTCCTTGGCTTCCCAGACTCTATCTTTGATAGTCTGGGGCAAAGCAGTTTTTTCCCAGCTAGAAGATTCTTCAGGCAACACAGGAAATAAGTACGAGAATCTGTGATCTTCCAGAGAGGGTTTATTAGCTCTGAAGGACCCCTAACGGTCCCAGTCCCTTCCTTTTATCCCCTAACTCAGGGGTGGGGTTTACAGAATGTTGGCAGCCCCCCAAAACAGACCAATGAGAAACCTTACTTTTTTCAAACTCACCGGGTTCTTGCTCTCCATAGGGGAGCAGCCCCTCCCTTGTCCCTCCTCGTTCCCCACAATTTATCGTTTGCTTATCCATGGAATCTCTTAACCTCTCTTTGAATTGTATATATGGTTCCTTAGGGTCCTGTTTAATCATAGATATCTTTGAGTCGGTGTTGCCAGGTCTGCAACCTTTAGCAGGCTTGTAATCCCAAGTCTTCTGCCTGTGCCAGTATTAGATGATGCAGGCATGCCTGTAACTGTGAATTGTCAACAGGAGGCAGTCCCATAAGCTGAGAAACTCCAGCCCCAAAACAAGGATCCCGCTGTGGGACCTGTAGATTCCTCAGGCCCTGGTCCTCTGCATATCAGCACCAGGTGGATTCAAACATCATGTACTGGATCGGGGTACAAAGCAGCTTCACTATCTGCTTGATGTCAAAAAGTGTTGCCTCCTTGGCAGTTAAAAATCATCCCATGCTTGTTACTCCCAGAGACCCCAGTCCATGCTTGGTGGCTAGCTGGCATAGTTCAGAGAGGACCTGCCGCTGAAAGGGAACACACCTCTCAGGTGTGGTCCTGTTGTCCCTCAGTCCCCAGAATGCTTTAATTGTTCCATGCACAGGCTGCTGGCCACCTGATGATGATGCAGACATGGGCAGAGAAATCCTTTCAGCACTGTTAAGATCTCCTTCCAGGGTAACTGTTAATTTTATCTGCTTCCAAAAGCTGATTGGATCATTAGAGATGCTAACCGATGACTGCCAATGGAAGTGTCTTCTCAGGGGTCAGTAAGGGCACGGTACCTCAATTCCCCTCTGTTGGGATACTGTGAGTCTATGAACAGAAAATGTCGCTCAGGTGTCTCGAGCCCTAGCTGTGAATGTGGCATGGTGTAGAACCTCTCAGTGCCGAGTGCCTGCAACCTCCTGCCAACACTTCTGGCTTTGGAGTCTCAAGGCTCCAGTCAGCGCTTCTGGCGCTGAGCACCATTGGATTTCCGGGTTCCGCTCGTGCGCTGTAGCCTTTGGTGGGCCTGCTGAGTGACGGCTGTGCTGCCCAATCAACTGCAGGCAGGGGCATGCCCTGCGCACCAATGGCAATACCAGCATGGAGTACAAAGATGGCTCCAGTGGCTGCGGCGCGAGCAGGCTCGGGTGCCGTGCCTGCATTCTTGATGCCAATGGCAGTGCCTCAGGCACTCGCAGCACAGGCAAACCCATGTGCGATGCAGGTGCTGCCGATGGCAGCAAGGGAGCCCCGGTGGCAACATGGCAGGGCAGTGCCACAGGGATAGGGGCCCCAGATAACAGCCATTCCTCTCTTGGCTTCTAACCCGTCCTCCCAGCCCGTGCGCCCAAGAGTGCACCCACTCTCTCCACCACTTCCCTGGTGGACAGTGCCCATGGCATCTCCCCTGTGGCTCTCGCAGCAGTGTACAGTCCATGGCTTTGAGCCACTCCTCTTTCCTCCGTAGAAAATTGTGTTCCCATGCCTCTAGCTGCTTCTTCTATTTACAAGGGTCCCCAGCAGCTTCTTCTGTTTGGGTCTGGACCTCCGCAGCTCTCCCGGCTGCTTTCCCCCACCAGGGCTCCATCTCCGCCACTATCCCCGTGGCCAGCTATTCCCTATCATGTCCAGGTATCACCACTTGTCACAGTCGAGACAGAAGTGACCACAAAACACTCCGTGTTCATGCGGCAATAGCCAAATTTTATTAAGACCTGTTCTCCTTATATAGCTTTGAAAGTCCATGTGGTAAGTTCTGATTGGCTAAATTGTTGCCAGCCGGCTAACTGGCCAATGGCTGCCCATGTCCCCAACAGCCCAGACTGGTCAAGTTATATAATTAGTTATATTTCAGTTACAAAATTGTAATTAGGATTAATTATAACTGTAAGGTCTCCAGGCTAGCTGTTAGCTATGACGCTTCAGCAGCAGTTCAAGGGAACCAGATCTGGATTTGTGGAGTCAAGGATTGTATGGACACCTTCCCAAGGACCTGCACGTTCATCTGCAGCCCCCTGACCACTGACCCCCTTGACCACTGACCCCACTGACTGCTTACCCACTGACCCTACTGACCTGCTGACCCACTGACCCCACTGACCCCATTTGTTATAAAGGAGCCAGTCACTGTGATTAGGTTAACTGTTTTTTTATTGAAAACAACTGGAAACAGGGACCTGGGATAAGCCCAAGGTCTGCAACGACCAAGCAGACTTGAAATAAAAAAAAAGACAACACACATGCTGTGTGCTCCTCAGGTCTCAAGTACCTCTGGAGGACCCCACCCCTCCCCGGCAGAGTCCTTTTATAGCCTCTAGGTGGATCCAAATCATCTCTCTTTTAATTGGCTCCTGTCTAGGGGTCCTGATGGGTCCAACCCGACGGCGCATTTCTATCCAATCATTTTGCAACTCCGTCGAGTGATTGGCTGCCACAGTGTGCCAATCCAGTCCTCCATGACGTCACTCCCAGCCGAAGCCGAAGCTCCCTCTGGAAAGGTCCCGCCGTGCTATGCCCTCTAAGCTCCCTCCCAGTGGTCACTCACCGCGAAATGAAAATCCCAAACTCTAAACACAAACCCAGCCCAAACAACCCCACCAAACAACCCACAACTGTCCCATTTAACTTAATTCACCCACAACACACTGAGCCCACTGACTGCTGATCCCACTGACCCACGGACCATTGACCTCACTGACCCACTGACCCCACTGACCATTCACCCCACTGACCATTCACCCCACTGAACCTCTCTGGGCTCAGACCCTGCCCCAAAACAGAGATTAAAGTTTTAGGTACCTGTTTTAGTGCAGGTAAAATGATGCAGATAAACCTATTAGTGCAGAACACAAACACCAGATTTTTAGGGATCCTTGTAGTGACCCTTGGGGACAGGCAACAGTGACCAAGGGATTTAATCCAAAATGCCAGATAAAAAATGAGACTGAGCCATTTGCAAACCTGAGAACTGAGATATTTAGGAACTGTGGTTCATTATTTCAGTTCAAGAGCTTTTCCCTCTAAAATTTATTCCATCTTAATTAGGCAATAATAAGCTTAAAAAAATTTAAAACACATTTTCAAGGGAATTCAGGTTTTGTTAAGACTGAAAAGGATTTCTTTTTGTTCCCAGTTTTCAAAAACAAGCAAAAAAAATCCTAAAACACAGAAATAATTATTTTCACATTGCATAGAAGAAACACACCAGGTTTTTCCTCTCTCTGTGTCTTCATTTTTGATCCAGTTAATGAACTAAAATTCCCACTGTTCACAGAGATCCATCCTCTCCACTTGCACAAGCTGCAGACAGAGAATCTGGATGGAGAGCACAGAGAGTACAGGTGGTTGTGGAGACAGGACTGCAGTAGGGAAACTGTACCTAGGATCTGTCAGCTGGGGTTCCTCTGCTCCCTGGCCTCACACTGCCCACAGCAGGATCCCAGACCTGGAAATCTTCAAAATCCACAGATTTTTCCCTGAGGATGTGGTTTAGTGGTGACCGTGATGCTGGTGCTGGGCTGATGGTTGGACTTGATGATCTCGCCCCAGCCCTGGCAGTGTCCAAGGCCATGTTGGACGGGGCATGGAGCAGCCTGGGATAGTGGAAGGTATCCCTGCCCATAGCAGGGGGTGGCACGGGATGGACTTCAAGGTCTGTACTGGTTTGAAAGCAAAACCAGTGAGAGACTCCAGGTCAGAAGTACAATTTAATAAGAGCAAAAGAAAAGAAGTAAAATAAAGTAAAATAAAATAAATTCAATAGTATAAAATACCACTGACAAAGTCAGAATACAACCTGACACCCTGTTAGTTAGGGTGGTGGTAGCAGTCCAGATGAAATGGTCTTGTCGAAGCAGTGGTCTTGTAGAAAGATCTGGTAGCTCTTGCCCTCCGTGAATCCAGTGGGGGAAAAGCTGATTCTGCTGTCCAAAACCCAGGATTATATGCAGGTGGGAGATGCTTGGCTCCTCCCCCTGGGTGGAGCATCTCACAGTGGGCTGATATCATTCTAATGGGCTCTTGATGGCCCATTGAACAGAAATGGCTTCCGGAGGGAGTTATCTATGAGTCATAGGGCAAGGCATTGATGGGCCATTAGCAGAAGATAAGGGAAACACTGCCCCACCTGGTTCCAACACCTCATGAAGATGGTGATAGAATACATACTTTGGGCACATCTTACATCTTTAACCTAAGACAAGGTCCCTTCCAACCTAAACCATCCTGGGATTGTGTGCGCCCGGTATTTCTGAGACTGTGAGGTTTTCAGTCTGTCAGTGGCTGATTTTCTTCCGAAGGGAAGATTTCTTGGGAGAATTTTCTTTTAAGGACAGTTCCTGTAAATAATTATTTTCTTCTCATAACATTTCAAAGTTCTCATAACAACCTCTCTCCCAGGTGCTGTTTCTGTAACTTAACCAATGGAAAGAGGTGTTAATTCTATGGACCAATGATTTGCCTTTTTAGCACAGCATGTTATAAAAAGGCTGGATGAATTGCAAATAAGGCCTTCTGATCTTTCTTCTGCCTTGAACTGGAGTCAAGCTTCTTTATTTCATATCCAACAATGACAGGACTGTGTGATTTTAAAAGTCTTTTCCAACCTGAACAACTCCCTGGCTGTCCCAGCTGTCCCTCTCTGGGTGTGTTACAGGCTCTGGGTGTCTCTTTTCCAGCCACTGTGGTTTCCTCTGCCCCAGACAGAGGCAGCCCTGGGGCAGTGCCCAGTGTTTTCCATGGTCTGCTGCTCCCTGATGCTCCTGGATCTCCCTGGCAGTGGAAATGGGCTGGCAGAGCTGCCTGGCACAGCTGGTGCCCAGGGCTGGGAGCAGCAATGTGGAAGCACAGCAGAATTCCTGGGATCCAGGGGCTGCAGCACTGGGACACTCTGGGCAGGGCACAGAACCTGCAGAGACTGCAAAGTGTGGCTTGTTGCAGAGCAGAGGGAGCAGGGATTTCTCCAAGGGATTGGGGGTCAAATGTAGGATGTCAACAGAGCTCCTGCCCTGTGGGAACACCTGGCAGGAGCTCGCAGTGTCCAGGTTTGGGACAGTGTCACTCCAGGCAGCTGCAAATGCCAGGGGCTTTTTGAGGTGTGGGGGGGTCTGTTCCTCTGGAGTGCGTCTGTGCAGGGACAGGTGAGCTTGAGTTCAGCCCCATCCTAAAACAAAAATGAGAATTTTGGTTCACTGGAGCCCTGCAATTCAGCCCAGGATGCTGCATGAGGTTGGATTTTGCCCTTATTGATCCCAGCTGGATTTATTTTGTACAAAAGCTTTGATCAAGGCACAGTTTGCACTTGCTCTGCTCTGAGTCCTGACTTCTTGTAAGAGCTGCACGAGCTGCCAGATTTCTTAATTCCTTTTCCATTGCATGGATTTGTTCCTCTGTTTGTTTTAAGTTTTGAAACTAAGGTTTCTCTGACTAAATGCACTCAGCTGTACCCATCAGCTGTCTTGGTACTGGACATTTCTTGGGAAATTTCCTCCCAGAATTTTGGATTTGATACTTAGGGACCTCAAACATCCCAATCCAAGAACTTCCAAACTATTGCAAATAAAGCAATTTGTTACTCCTGCAGCCCTCTGAGTACAAGAGAGATTTGAGAAAAAAAAACTGAGCAAAAAGTCTCTTCTAGCAAAATTCAGGGTTAAATTCTTCCTTGCTGAGCTGCAGAGGTGACATCAGAATTGTGACATCAGAGGTGTGAATGCTGTGTGGGACCAACCTGTCCCTGCCAGGGCCTGCCCAGTGTTCCTCTCACCCTTCAGGTGGAATTCCCCCATTTCCCTATGGAACACAAGCTTTTCCTGTCAAGTTTGGTCCTGATCACTCCACTCTCCTGCAGGGCCTTTAAATGCTGCAGACAAATATTCCAGCTGCTCCTGTGGGACACCTTGCCTCCCTCCCCCCTGCTTCAGGACCATTCATTGCGTGGCTGCATTGCAAAGCATATAAATTTCATTTGTCTGGAAATTATTCACATCCATACAAAAAATATCTTTCAGTGTTGGTATTTCCCTCTTTAGATTTATCCTTCTCCTTTAGAAGTAAATTGAAACAGCTTTACGACTCCATCCCACAGCATGGTAATTTTATTGGGCTTTATAAGATCTTGTAATTCACCAGCTGAAAGTGTTTGATGGCACAAAAGCTGTCCCAGGGTTTTCCAGAGCCTGGGAATACACAAGTGCCTGACTTTGCTTGTTTTAATCAATAGTTTTCAGCTGGGGAACTCAAGAATTCAGTTTTAATATTTTGTTCTTCCACCAAAGTGAAAACACTGGATTTTATCATGGAATCAGCGGATATTTGCCTGTTTGGGGAAGTTCTTTCTATGGAACGTCTAAACCTGGGTTGTTGGGTTTTTACTGGAAATTAATTTATTCTAAAGGTCAGCATCTCCCAAGGAATATAAATTAAACAATCCAATGGACTCAGGTATTTTTGTTTCATCTAAAAGTAAGAGAAATCTGATAGGAAATGTTTGACCCAAAATACTGAAAATGCTCTCCTGATAACCTAAACAAATTTCAATTCCCAGTTAAAAAGTTGACATTATTCTTTGCTTTTCTTCAACACCCAGTGCTAAGTGTTCTTGCCTCCTATGCAAACCCTTCAATGTCTTACTTACCCATTAAATCTGAATTTTCCTTCAGAAAAGAGAGTAAGAGGTACCTGTTCCAGTTCTGGCTTTGAGCTGGTTTTAAGCTCCAGAAGAGAGCTGAGCCTGGACAAGTCATTATCTACTCCTGATGTGAGAGTTGGAAATGGGATTAAATCCACACCTGAGATGAAACAACCTCATGAGGAGCAAATTCCTCAGCAGCTGAATTAAAAGATGACATTACAGATTGCAGTGATGGATTGGAGAGCAGGGTGGGGTAACACTGCCCATGTGTGGGTTCCCCATTCCTGAGAGTGTCCAAGGCCAGGCTGGATGGGACTTGGAGCACCCTGGGCCACAGGGAGATGTCCTGGGGTGGGACTGGAGGGGCTTTAAGGTCCCTTCCAACCCAAACCATTCCAGGATTCCAGGATTCCATGACAATATTTAACCTCATTAACAGGAATTGCACATAAAAATCCAAAGGCAGTTTGGGCACAGCGAGGTGGCTGTGGGACAGGAGGGTCACCTCCCACGGCCTCCCTGTTCTCTGTCAGTACGGGGAGAGGGGCTCAGGAGGGAAAAGGCCAAGGCTGTGCCAGGCAGGGATTTGGTTTGGGAGCCAAGGCCCCTGTGCAGGGCAGAGATTCCTCTGGCAGGTGAGGATACCTGAAGAACAAACCTTGGGATGCTCCTGCAGCTTCCCCAGCTGGGGGAAGTTCACTGCAGCTGTGCCCTTCACAGGACCCTCCTGGGCCATCCTGGTCACCGTCCCCACCCCTCCCCAGCCCCAGCCTCAGCCCCATCTGGCAGGCCCAGCTGTGCCTGTCTCCTCCCATCAGTTGGATCCTGCTGCTCTTGTTGCTGCCCAGACTTACCTTTTCCTCCTCAGAAATATTTGCTGGAAGCACAGAAGGGAAGTCCTGAACAGAGAATGGAAGAAGCATTTATTTGAAGTATTTGGGTTAGCTTGAAAAACGAATGTGCAGTGACCTTTCCATGACCCCGAGCTGGACCACGCAGCGTTTGCGGAAGTGGCAGCACCTCCAGTCCTCAGTCTGGGAGCAGAAACCCTCAATTAACATTCCTGCCCTCAGGCTCTGGAGCCATCCTCACCCCCATTCCTCCTGATTCCCTCCTGCTCTCCCCTACCCCTCACAGATTGCACAGGATGGTGAGGAGGGGAGAAATGGGATTTTTAGCTGCAGAAACAGAAGAAAAAGATGAAAGAATGAGTTCCCAGAAATGGGAATGCAGGAGAAAGCTAGATGCTCTCCCACAGAACTCAGCCTCTTTGTTGTGCTCTTCTCAGGCCTCTTTGCTGTGCTTTGAGCATTTGCTCTGATGGGCTCAACTGATTTTTTGGAATATTCCCACTGGCACAACAGAAACTCCTAATGAGGAATATCTTTGGGAGCCTGAGGGTTGGGTCATTCCCTAAGCTCAGAGGTTGGCTAGGATGGGGAATTCCATCCCATGGAGGTGGAGCTGGAGGACACTGAGGTGAGGATGAACATGGCTGGGAGAGGAGGAAGAACAGTGGGAAAATGGTCACTTCCAATGATCTCAGAAGCAGGAGGTGAGACCTCATTCAAAGCAGATCTAGGGCGGAAGAAACTGCGTGGAGGGCTTTGTATTGCTGCTTTGATAGCAACTGTGAAGTCAAACCATCCCAATTTCCAGGGAGAATGGAAGGTTCCAGAACAGACACCTCAATAAAATGGAACCTTCCCATTTTACTGTGACTGCAGAAAATGGGAAACGGGTTAGAGGGGGAAAGCTGAACTCCAGAAACAGTCAATGTGTGCAGGGACCTGCTCAGAATAGGCAGTGTCAAATAACACCCAGGAAGGGAGAGAATTCCTGGAAAAATTGGGATCAGTGAGCACCAGAAGAGGCCATGGAAAACCCTTCCCAAATGAGAGGAAGAGTTGGTGTGACTCCCACAGCAGCAGAGCCCAGCCCAAGGAGGGGTCAGAGAGAAGCAATTTGGGTCAAAACAGCTGCCCCTGAGGAAATCCATCCAGGGAGGAGAGGGAGGAGGGAATTCATTCCTGCAGGATGGGGACAGCTGGAGAACTCAATGGGATCCATCCACCCGACACCAGTTTTCCTGCATGGACAAAGCCATTTTAGAGTTCGTACCCTGGCCCAGCAGGACTGGGAAGCATCTGGAAATGACAGCAGGATGATATCTGGGAGTGAGTGAGAACACCTGGAAATGCCTGGGAACACCTGGAAGTGACAGCAGTTAAAGCAATTACTGGGTAATACATTAACCCAACCTCAAGTCCCAGGGCAGAGTCTTCCAACACCTCGGGACAGAGATTCCCGACACCAGGAGAAGCTGTGGCAGAGGAACAGCACCCCTGGGCAGGGATTAGTGCCCTGGGTTGCTGATTAGCTACAGAAGTGCCAGATCAGCCAGCAATAGTACAGCCTCAGGCACTGCTTCCCTGCCTTCCAGCCCCCAGATCCTGGAGTTCATGGGAATCAGCCTGGTCTCTGTGGAAAGTTCAGTCTCCAGCACTTCCTTGCATAAATCCTTCTTGACTCTCCTTAGATTCAATTACTGGTGTATATGAGGGCCTAACGAATCAAAAGATGTTTTTATGGAATTGTAGAATCCCAGAATGGTTTGGGTGGGAAGGGATCTTAGAGACCATCCCGTCCCACCCCCTGCCATGGGCGGGGAAACCTTCCACTACTCCAGGTTGCTCCAAGCTCCATTCAACCTGGCCCTGGACACTGCCAGGGATGGGGCAGCAAGAGCTTCTCTGGTCTTTTTGTGTTCTTCAAAGGAAAAATTCCCTTTTCCTCTCCCTGCACCCCTGGACAATCTGCAATTGCAGTAGGATTCACTCTGGACACCAGTGAGACTTTTCCATCCTCTGAGCTGTGATGATTCTGATCTGTCTGGGATGATCCTGACGACTTTCTCCTCATTAGTACAGCAAATTGCTTTGCCCTGGTGCCTTTTGCAGACACAGCAGCTGCTCTGGTTGCAGCTTGGGGCTGTCAGGAGCTGGGAACTCTGCTCTGGAGACACCCAGATCCTCTGGAAACTGCTCCTGGGCCTTGTTTCCATCTATTTTTGCACAAGTTAAGAGAGTCTATTGTTTGCATAGTGGAGCAATTATGTTAACAATACTGCAAAGCTGGGCTTTATTTTCCTATTGATTTTAGTGACTTCGATCCAGCAGGAATTTGAGTGTCTGGATGACTAAAAAAGGCAAAATGTTTATAGGAGAGCATAAACCTCATTTCATGCACTCCATTTTACAAGTAGCTCGAAATGGGTTTTTAATAAGCATTTAAAGTGATGTATTCCCATCAATAGAAGTTGCCATGTCTCATCTGAGGAAAAGTGATTTTAAATGGCTCTTGTAATTAACTATTTATTTATTATTAGTCAGTTATTTACAGAGGTCTGCTATGGGGAGATTTGGTGTGTGAGAACCCGCCCAGTGCTCCTGAGGGTGTTGGAGGGGCTGGGGCAGTGCTAGGGCAGGAGCTGCTGGAGAAGGACTCTGCATTCAGCTCATGCTCTTCCTTCCACGGAATCACAGGGTCACTGAGGTTGGAAAAGACCTCCAAGGTCATCAAGTTCAACCTTTGACCAAATCCCTCCATTCCCACTAAACATATCATGAAGTGCCGCGTCCACATGTTTTATGAACATCTCCAGGGATGGGGACTCCACCCCTGCCCTGGGCAGCCCCTGCCAAGGCCTGACCACCCTTTCCAGGAGGAAATTTTCCCAGTATCCACCCTGAGCCTCCCCTGGCCCAGCCTGAGGCCGTTCCCTCTCCTCCTGTCCCTGTTCCCTGGGAGCAGAGCCCGACCCCCCCGGCTGTCCCCTCCTGTCAGGGAGTTGTGCAGAGCCACAGGGGCCCCCCTGAGCCTCCTTTTCTCCAGGCTGAGCCCCTTTCCCAGCTCCCTCAGCTGCTCCTGGGGCTCCAGACCCTTCCCAGCTCCATTCCCTGCCCAGGACATGCTCCAGTCCCTCCAGGTCCTTCTACAGTCCTCTCAACCCTGGCCCCAGGTGAGGCCTCATCTTCTCTTTGATGAAAGCAAACATGGCTTTGGTTGGGGTGAAATCCATGGATTGTGGGTCAGGCCTGGCCTGGCTGTGCTGCTATGGGGTTTCCTTATTTCAGAAAGATCTAAAAATCTTCTGATGTTTCAAACCTGCATCAGGTTTTTTTCTCTGGTCAGCCCAGAGCAGGGTCACATCCCTAGATTTAATTCAGACCATCAGGTGGCTGCTGCCATCAATTTAAACCCAGGTCTGGAAGGGATCTCCACAGGTCCTTTAATCTCATCTGGTTTGCTCCCAATTCAGATTTATGGCAGCAATTAAGGATATTAATTGATATTTGGTCTTTTAAAAGATCTTAAAGTCGAGACTAAATGGTCGACTGCATTCTCAGGCAGGGGATGGTTTTAGCAGCAGCTCCCACCTCCCCTGTTGAGGACAAATCCCTGAGGAATCCAAATGGGAGGAGATGGAGCAGGGATTGACTTTCCAGCCCTGTCTCCACTGGGAAGGGGAAGGATTTGTTTTGTTGCCATCTCTCTGTGTTTTGTAGTCACAAAAGAAACACAATAAACATGAGGGATACACTGGGGAGGATGGACAGCTCCTAGGACAGGGAGTTTTGTCTGCTTCCAATGCTCCCACTGTCAGGACTCTTTGTTGTGCTTCAAGCATTTGCTCTGATGGGCTCGACTGATTGATT
>VYXD01015596.1:35653-62806 GCA_013397195.1 Hylia prasina
ATTAGAATAACAGCCAAGGATGGCAGCAATAAGAGGTGGTGCTGGCCAGTGAAGATCAGGACAGGGACTGGTCCTGTGCAATGTTCAACAAAGGTGTCACAGGGAGGGCAATTGGATGCACTCTTGGAATTCCCAGCTCCAGAGGTTTTCTCAGTGTAAACAGGAGGTTTCCCTCAGTTTCAACTCTCTTGGAAATTCTCTTACAGAGTCAGGCTGGGAGAGCTGGGGATGTTCCCCCAAGGAGGAGAAAATCCAGGGAGAGCTCAGAGCCCCTTCCAGGGCCTAAAGGGGCTCCAGGAGAGCTGGGGAGGGACTGGGGACAAGGGATGGAGGGATATGACAAGGGGTTAATCCCACTAGGGACAGATCCAGAAAAGAAGAAAAGAAAAAATAAGTGATCTGAGACAAGAGGAAGAGAAAATTCTCCCTCTGACTTGCCGTGGAAAGGTGTGGGAGCATCAATCAGCCCCAGCTCCTCTCACTTGTTCCTCTTCCCTCAAAAAAGGAGGAGAAGGTGGAAACACACAAGGTGGCAGCAGGAACAGTTCAAAGGAAAGCGAATAAAGAAAGGAAAAGGAGTGGGCTTTAAAAATGAAGTGTTTGATTGTGAAATACCCAAAGAGCAGAGAGAAACCTGAAGTGAGGGAATTCAGTTTCTTCCCACTGAACACATTCCCAGCGCTCCTTGTGCCACACCCACAGCATGTCCCGTGTCACACCCAGGGTCACACCCACAGCATATCCAATGCCACATCCACTCAAATCCCGTGTCACACCTAGTCTCACATCTCCAGCACATCCCAGAGCCGCACTGGTACAAATCGTTTGTGAAGTCAGGAATTTGTCACATCCCCGCGGGACCTCGGGGCCATCTGGTGACTGAGCTGCTCCAAGCCTGCGGCTCATCCCGGCTCCTGACGGATCCTACCCTGGCTGTGGAGGTGGAGAGGCCCCAGCTGTGTTTGCTCCACGAGCAGGGGTGTGCTGGTCCCTCCCCAGCTGGAGGAAGGCCATGGATCATCTTCCTCCCTCCCTGCTCCTCTGCACAGCCCCAGACCGGCAGTGCAAGCTGCGCTCCCGCAGGATGCCAGGAAGGTGCTGTGCTCTTCCCTCCTGGCACAGAGGTTTCATTGGCACTGTCAGAGCCTTTCATTCCCTCACACCCTCCTCATCCTCCCTGAAAGCCTCCCCTGGAGAAGGAAAGCACCTGTTCACGGGAAATTCAGGAAATTGCTTTTGGAAGCTGGACTCTGTCATACAGGGAACGGCTGGAGCTGTGCCAGGGGGGTTGGGACGGATCTCAGGGAAAGGCTCTTCCCCAACAGGGTGCTGGCACTGCCCAGGCTCCCCAGGGAATGGTCCCAGCCTGAGGCTGCCAGAGCTCCAGGAGCATTTGGACAGCGCTGCCAGGGATGGACAGGGGGGGATTGTTGGGGAGGGTCTGTGCAGAGTCAAGGGTTGGGATGATCCTGGGGGTCCTTTCCAGCTCAGGATAGTCTGTGATCCCAGACTGATGGGTGGCGTTATCAAAAATCCATATAAAAAAAAACTCCTTCGCAGATTAAGAAACAGAAATCCTTTATTCAGCCAAATGCACAAGAGAATATCTTCTCCAAAATATCCTGACTGCCGAGTACAGAGCACGCTCCTGGTTTATATTCTATTTTACATACATATCCATTGATTTTCCAGGAATAAACATCCATATGATAATCATTTCCCAAAACTCATTTCCATATTTTCCCTCTGCGCAGGTGCTCTGAAGTCCTGGGGTCTCTTTATGGTCCCTGATGGTTGGTGACCCCACAGTCACACCTGGCCTCCTGGTGAACTGGTTAAACTGGGCACAGCTGGGCTGGATTTTGCTTTCCAGTTCTTTTCCTACAGAATGGGCATTGTGGGTTCCATGGGCCAGTGGTTTGAAGAATGAGCATTGTATGAACCCACTAGTTCATACATTGTATGAACCCCACTGGCAAACAATTCCTCATCTGGCACCAGTGGGGCTGTGAGTCCCCTCCCCTGCAGGGTCGGAGCCCTCCACAAGTATAGAATCCAGAACCTTTGGGAATTTTTTCCAGGAAAATGCCCACTCTGCTGGGCAGTCGACTCCTCTCTACCTGAACCCTCTGCCCCCAGGTAGATAAAGTCAGGGATTGCTTTATCTCTCACAGAGAGGTCTCACTCCAGCACAACCCGGGGCAAACCTCCCCTCGTTGCTGCAGGAGAGGAGAGCTCTGCTCCCTGGGGCTGCAGCCACATCAATCACCAAAGGTGCCTGGGGGGAAATACCCAATAAAGAGAATTTGTTCAGTGCTTCAGAGCAGAACTGGGTGACAATCCTCCTCTGTCTGGTGACCTTTTGCCTCCCTTTGATCCTTCGAGGGAGTTATTATGAAATGAGAATTTGGGGTGCTGCTTCCTTCAGAACCTGCCCAAGGAGGTCACAGAGCCACGATTAGACATATTCCCTGCGGGAGCAGGCAAGGCTTAAATAAAGGTTTTTCATGGCCCTTGACAGTCCTGTAGCTTTGAGGCACTGATGTTGTTCTCTCACCAAAGAAAAGAAAAGGAAAAAGAAGGGGAACATCCATGTCCACCAGAGACACTCAGTGCCTGTCTCTATGTGAAAATTAATTGCAATTAAGTTGATTTAAATATTAAATAAAATGCTACATGACCATATTTCCAGGCTTGGATGATTGACATCCAACTCAAGACAATGTCTGGACAATTAATAATGCACACCCCCTGCCCTCCCTCCCCTTTTTTTTTTTTTTTTTTTTTGGTGTGTTTGTGTGTGTGTGTGTGTGTGTGTGTGTGTGTGTGTGTGCATTTTGTTGTCACATTTCCATGTTTCCTCTCTGGTGGCAGCAGGACTCACCTTGAGGCTGCTTGGACTCAGGACAGGTAAAACACCTCACAGGAGTCCCCAAACCTGCAGGGCCCAGCTAAAACTGTCACAGTGTCCTTGATTCCTGGAGGGAAGGAATCAAGGGACACATTTTTCAGATTTATTTTCTCCAGATAAAAGATGTTATTTACACTCCACTTTTATGAGACTTCCCTGAGCTTAAAATTCATGGAAAAAGTTTTGATCAGTCCTGCACAGTTACAAGTCACAATTTTAGTATTGTTATCAATCTTTTAACATGGAAAGGGTGCTTGCTTTGTTGGTTTTCCACTCCATAGCTTTTAATTCCAGGATTCAGGGAGACTCTCCCCTTCATCACATTTCCAAATGCCAGTGGAGACAATGGGAAATATAAACCCTCCAAAGGGCCAGGAATCAGACTGGAGCCTAAAAGGTGTTTTTAAAAATCCCCTGAGCCCTTGGGATTTTCCAGAGGTGTCCTGATTGCTGGATAGGCCGGATTCTGTGTGTGTATTGTGGTTCCATCCAAGCCACAACAACTCCCAGACATCATTTAGTCCCTATCTCCAGATAGTTATCTCATTTTCGTCTGAATTCTCCGAGTGTGTTTTTGCCCCTCAGGATCAATAATTGCCCTTCAGAGCCCAGGAACAGCTTTTCCAGCTCTCTTCTCCTGCAATTTGTGAGTCCCAGCTGGGGAAGGAGCTGAAATCGATGGGTCCATTTGCTGCTCCTGCTGGGAGCTCAGATGGGGCTGGTGCAGGGTAGTGCCCACTGCCAGCCCTGCCAGGGCCGGAGCTGCAGAGGGAATTCCAGCGTCTGTCACTGTCACCACCAGCAGGGGCAGGCACCAAACACTAGTTAGATGGATAATTACATGGAGCAGGGAACAGGCAAATAAAGGTGGATCCCAGAGCAGGAGAGCAACATTATCCATCATTCCCGATATTAACATCCCTTATCTGCAGGGCGGGAGCCCTGCCAGCCAGCCAGCAGCTCTGGGGCCTGGAACAGCTCCTGAGGATTGATGGGAACTTGAGGAAAAGAATCGTATCTGAGCAGAGAATGCTGTGCCAGCCTGGAAAAATGGTCTGGGAATGAGAGCAGTGGGATCTCTGTGCAGGGGGGTTTGATTGGAGACGCCAGGCCCTGAACTGGCCCAGAGCCTGGAGCTCCTGGGAGGGACTGAATCCACAGGCAAGGGTTGACACCTGCTCTTCCAGGGGTGGATGTGATCCCTCGGGATGCCCCAGGCATTCAAACCCTCCTGGAACAGCTGAGCCCATTCCACTGAGCACAGGCAGGGCAGGGCCACAGCACAGGGAGGGACAGGGGTGCATGGACGTGCCTGGGAAGGCCCAGAGGGCACAGAGGGTTGGGATTTATCTGCACATTGGTGCTGTCTGTCCGTGCCAAGGTCTGCAACCCCTGCACAAGCTGCAGAGTAAGGCTGAGGAGCCACGGGACACTCGGCCCCAAGCACAGCCGGGATTGGGGCCTGGGAGGGGCCAGTGCTGCCCCAGGGACAGAAATGGACCGGGGGGGTTGCGTCCTGCAGCTGGTGAATTGCCTGAAAATTGTCTGGTGACGGCTGAGAGGGTTTGTGAGAGTGTAAAGGAGGGAATTTTTCTCTTCCCTGGCTCTCGCAGGGGTTTGTGACAGTCCTGAGGGAGGGTGGCACTGAATGCAAGGGAGGTGACAGAGTGGGGAATTCAGCCACCACTGATTGTCTGGATTGTTTGAAAGCTGAAGGAAACAGACACAACTTTGTTCTTCTCCTGGGATCAGGATTGAAATGTGGGAAGCAAATCAGGCTTTGGAGCTGCTTGTCTGTTCCAGACACTGCAGGTAATGAGCTCAGAAGGGAACATTGCCAATTCTGGACCACCACACTGATGAGTGAAGGATCCCACTTGAACCAGCTCTGAGGACACACATTGAACTTGATTTTGTCATGAGCGATTTGACTTTTTTTTTCCCTAAGTAGATGAATAAACACATCCAATATAGCACACATTTTAACAGTGATCAGAGAATCCCAGACTAGTCTGGGTTGGAAGGGACCTTAAAGGTCTGGTGCCAGCCCTGCCATGGGCAGGGACACCTTCCACTATCCCAGGTGAGTTATCTGTGGTTTAAACCTGGCTGTGCACACATAGGCCTGCATTAAATTAAATGTAAGCAACAGTGAGGGAGGGTAATTTATCCTCATGAAAAATTGAACCGAAACATTTCAGTCCAGCAGGCCAAAGCTGCATTTCACAAATGAAGTCAAACAATTCTTCTCTGGGATGATGGATCTGCCTGGGCTGTAAACAGCAAAGCTTCCAGCTTGGATGGCAAAGAGGACTCTTTCCCAGTCTGTTCTGGAACTGGTGGAACATCTGGAGCATGAGCCTGGAGAATGCTCTATGCAGACCTCAGAGCCCCTTCAAGGGCTCAAAGGGGTTCCAGGAGAGCTGGAGAGGGACTGGGGACAAGGGATGGAGGGACAGGACACAGGGAATGGCTTCCCACTGCCCAGGGCAGGGCTGGATGGGATACTGGGCAGGAATTGTTCCCTGTGAAGGTGGGCAGGCCCTGGCACAGGGTGCCCAGAGCAGCTGTGGCTGCCCCTGGATCCCTGGCAGGGCCCAAGGCGAGGCTGGAGCAGCCTGGGACAGTGGAAGGTGTCCCTGCCCATGGCAGGGGTGGCACTGGGTGGGCTGTAAGGTCCCTTCCAAGCTGAAGCATCCTGGGATTCCATAGTTCTCTCTTTGTCACTATTTTACCTCTGTCTCCTGTTCCCATTTTGGATCCAATAAAACCTCAGCCCAAGATCCTGTCACAGTCTGGCAAAAAAGTTCCCTGTCTTCCCATTTCTCCCAAGGCTCTGAGCAGAAAGGCCCCAGCACTTTCTCTCCCTGCCAATTCCAAGGCCTGGCAGGGCCAGCCCTGGAGGGCAGGAGCTGCTCACAGCAGTGAGCACGGGCTCTGGGAGGAGGGGGGAACGCTGGGGGCTGTGGCACCTCTCACCATCTCCATGCCAATAAAAATCACGGAGTGTTCAACAGCCTTGTTCTTCCTGTCAGAAGAACACTTTCCCTCATCACTCCTGGACCACTGAGAGGCCAAAATATTAATGAGGACATTGATGAATCTGAGGCTGAATTCCTTTAATTCCTTCCTGGCCGAGTTCCCGCTTGCCTCCATAACTCCACTCCAGTTAATTCAGAGAATTGATGGCTTCAGCCCTGTCAGGTGCTTTGTAAAATCTCTATTGGTGGCTCATTAATGCAACATTTTCCCCTTTTGGAATTATATCAGCTAAGGAGGATTTTTTTAATGGGGAAATATATCTATGAGTAAAGAATAGGAGCCTTCAGTGCCTCCCTCTGGCCTCTGTCAGCACAGGAACCTCCTCCAAGCACAGAGGGACTTGAGGCAGTGTGACACTGTCCTGCCAGCATGGGCACGTGGCTCCGTGTCACTCTGGGTGAGCAGGGGACATTTTTAGAGTCACCTCCACTCTTTCAGAGAGCTTGATCTGAACAAGCCTTGTTCCTTCAATCTCCCCTTCCTCCCGTGCCCAGGGATCAGGCTGGATAATGGGAAAATCCTTCCTGGAAAGGGATGTCAGGGTCTGGCACAGCTGCCCAGGGTGGGGGTGGAATCTCCTCCCTGGAATTGCTCAAAAAACAAGGAGAGGTGGCACTTCATGCTGTTGTTTTTTGGCAATGGGGCTACTCAGTCAAAAGTTGGATTTGATGATCCTGGAGGTGTTTTCCAGCTCTAATGATGCTGTGATTCCCCAGGCTGGGTCTGTGGTGTCTTTGGTGTCCCGCTCCAGGGAGGGGTGTGTGACCAGGCAGGGCTGGGTGGCACTGCTCAAACAGCTCCAGCTCCTTTCACACCAGGAGCTCCTTCCCAAAGGAAAGCTCAAAGGAAAAGGATCTGGGCCTTGGGCCAGCCCTGCTGGGTTGAGCAGCTGCCTCCTCTACAAGGGGGAACGTGCAGAGACAGGAGAAAGGTCCCCAGGTCCTATAGCTGAGGACAGATAATTGGCCAGTCTCCAGACAGGGAAAAGAAAGGAATCTCACATCCAAGGTCCTTCCTTGTGGCACCACTTTGTCTTCTTGTCACTGGAATGTTCCTTTTTTTTTTTTTTTTTTTTTTTTTTTTTTTTTTTTTTTTTTTTAGGAGAAATGTTTGTGCTGAGGATTGGGGTTTTGAAAGCAAAGGAGATGAAAAAGAAAACTATAAAAAATGTATGTGGGAAGCAGATTCTGTTTGTGAAGGTTTTCTTTAAACACTTCCAAACAAATATTTCCAGGCACACCGAAAAAGAAGTTGGGAAAAAATAGAACTGCTTGAAAAACAAAAGAATTTCCTGCATTATTTTAATCTGAAGGAATTGGGAATCTCTGCTCCCACTGAATAGCTCTGGGAAGGTTCATTTTGATTTTCAGGTGCAAACCCCCCAGACTCTGTATTGGTGTTTTCCAGCCTCCTCCATAGAAAATTAATGACTTGATTCCCCCAATCTGGGCTCTGCTGAGGCACCTCAGTCCTGAGGTTTTGGTCCCCTCATGACCCAAAAGACCTAGAGGGGCTGGAGCATGTCCAGAGCAGGGAATGGAGCTGGGAATGGGCTGGAGCCCCAGGAGCAGCTGAGGGAGCTGGGAAAGGGGCTCAGCCTGGAGAAAAGGAGGCTCAGGGGGCCCTTGTGGCTCTGCACACCTCCCTGCCAGGAGGGCCCAGCCGGGGGGGGTCGGGCTCTGCTCCCAGGGAACAGGGACAGGAGCAGAGGGAACAGCCTCAGGCTGGGCCAGGGGAGCTCAGGGTGGATATTGAGAAAATTTCTTCATTGGCTCAGGTTGCACAGGGCAGGGGTGGAGTCCCCACCCCTGGAAGTGCTCATAAAACATGTGGATGTGGCACTTGAGGATGTGGGTTAGTGGTGAACCTGGTGGTTCTGGTTCATGGTTGGTCTCAATGATCTTAAAGGTCTTTTCCAACCTGAACANCCTTTTTTTTTTTTTTTTTTGGATTTTTTTTTTTTTTTTTTTTTTTTTTTTTTTTTAGGAGAAATGTTTGTGCTGAGGATTGGGGTTTTGAAAGCAAAGGAGATGAAAAAGAAAACTATAAAAAATGTATGTGGGAAGCAGATTCTGTTTGTGAAGGTTTTCTTTAAACACTTCCAAACAAATATTTCCAGGCACACCGAAAAAGAAGTTGGGAAAAAATAGAACTGCTTGAAAAACAAAAGAATTTCCTGCATTATTTTAATCTGAAGGAATTGGGAATCTCTGCTCCCACTGAATAGCTCTGGGAAGGTTCATTTTGATTTTCAGGTGCAAACCCCCCAGACTCTGTATTGGTGTTTTCCAGCCTCCTCCATAGAAAATTAATGACTTGATTCCCCCAATCTGGGCTCTGCTGAGGCACCTCAGTCCTGAGGTTTTGGTCCCCTCATGACCCAAAAGACCTAGAGGGGCTGGAGCATGTCCAGAGCAGGGAATGGAGCTGGGAATGGGCTGGAGCCCCAGGAGCAGCTGAGGGAGCTGGGAAAGGGGCTCAGCCTGGAGAAAAGGAGGCTCAGGGGGCCCTTGTGGCTCTGCACAACTCCCTGCCAGGAGGGCACAGCCGGGGGGGGTCGGGCTCTGCTCCCAGGGAACAGGGACAGGAGCAGAGGGAACGGCCTCAGGCTGGGCCAGGGGAGCTCAGGGTGGATATTGAGAAAATTTCTTCATTGGCTCAGGTTGCACAGGGCAGGGGTGGAGTCCCCACCCCTGGAAGTGCTCATAAAACATGTGGATGTGGCACTTGAGGATGTGGGTTAGTGGTGAACCTGGTGGTTCTGGTTCATGGTTGGTCTCAATGATCTTAAAGGTCTTTTCCAACCTGAACAATTCCATGGTTCTGTGATTCTTTGTACAACCTCCCCTCAAATTCTATATCCATGTTTTCCAACGTCCTCCAAAGGAAACGTGTCCTGTCATCCCTGGCTCCTGCCTGAAGCAGAGGGGTCTGGGTGCTGTCACCCACCAGTGGGGGACTGGTCCTTACTGGGCTGGCACAGACTGAACCCAGCCAGGAATTGGCTCTGGCTTGTCCTGGATATTCCATTTGCCAGAGGGAATCTGTGAGCCCAGCAATCCCTGCACTATCCCAGGAGACTGGAGCTACTCCTGGATCAGCTCCGGGAAATCTGATGGAGACACAGGAATCAACAGCAAGGAGAGGAAGACAAACCCAAATCAGCTCATCCCAGCCTCTCTTCCCTCCCAGGAATGGGCCTTCTCCAGGAGCAGTGGGGAGGGAGCTGGGCAAGGCCTGGCTCTTAGCAGAAGTGTCTTTAGAGAGACTTTTCCTTGCTCCTGATGATTGGCTGAGTCACTAAAATGAGACATTCTGGTTTTATTCCTGTCAAAACAAAACGTTCCTCCTTGATTTGGCTTTATTTATTTATTTATGCCCCTCCTTCCCTGCTCTTTAGAAATCCAGTATATCACACAGGGATGGGGAGTTTAATGGACAGACAAGGGACCAATTTCTTCATTAAGAAGGTTGAAATTGAAATCCCTGTGACTAAGAGGGGAAAGTGAGGCAAAATTTTACTTCCTTCAAAGTGTGGTGTGAGAAAAAAATCTGTCTTTTCCTCACAGCTGATTCTGGCTCTGGAAACTGATGGGAAAAACCTCTTTGGGCTCTAGTTGGGGTTTTTGTCAGGGCAGAAATCCCACAGAGCTGCGGCTGTCCCCAAACCTGCTCAGTCCCAGCAGCCCCTGGCTCTTTATGGGATGAGGATGGGTCACACACTGAGACCTGCAAGGAGATCTTTGATTTCCTTTTATTTAAGCACTTCCAGCCATGCAGAAAATCTGTCATTTCCCCTCCCAATTCCTTAAGAGGCCTCCTGAATTCCATGCTGGAAAACTCCAAAGGAAGTAGCAGTTCTAGACCATGATACCACCAGTTTAATGTTCATTAAACAGTGGGACTTCCTATTTGAAATCCATATCCTCACTGCCAGGCCCTGCTGCTCCACCCTGGCTGAAATCCACCCTGAGGAGAACAAGGCCAAAGCATCATTTCAGCTCCACCAAACCCTTGGAAGAACAACTCCCCCAGTTGTGAGCACATCAATTTTATTTCCATGGAAGATAAAAGCCTAACAAATGGGAACAAGGATCCCATCAGCATCAATCCCCTCCCATATTAAAGGCTGCTTTGTGCAGCTCTGCTGACAGCCAGCCTGGAAATGGATTGTGAATGGGACAGAAATAGGAAAGTAAATAAATGCTGAAGGATTAACATAGAGAGAGCACTGAAATCTTGAGTTCATGGAATCACAGAGTGGTTTGGGTTTGGAGAGATCTTAAAGCCCATCCACCCCCTGCCTTGGGCAGTGACACCTTCACTTGTCCCACAGTGCTCCGAGGGGACAGACACAGGTTTGTAGGTGACAGAAACTCTGGGTTTGTGAGTGACAGAAGTTCTGAGAGGAGATCAGTGACATTGTCCCTGTTTTATTGTAGAGACAGGAAACTGGAAAGCACCAGAACTTCTCCAAATTCACCTGGGAATGTGGTGACTTAGATCCACATCACCATTCCAGTCCCTGGAGAGACAGGACACAGGGAATGGCTTCCCACTGCCGAGGGCAGGGATGGATGGGATATTGGGCAGGAATTGTTCCCTGGGAGAGTGGGCAGGCCCTGGCACTGGGTGCCCAGAGCAGCTGTGGCTGCCCCTGGATCCCTGGAAACGTCCAAGGCCAGGCTGAACAGGGTTTGGAGCGGCCTGGGACAGTGGAAGGTGTCCCTGCCCATGGCAGGGGTGGCACTGGATGGGCTTTAAGGTCCCTTCCCACCCATCCATCCTGTGATTCTGATTCCAGGATCTCTCCACTGTCTCTGCTGCCAGGGGATTCCCTGGGGATTCGGAAGAGCACTTAATTCACTGCTCCCTCTCGTTAGAGAACGGAAGCAGGCTCAGGGCTGTGAATGAAAGTGTCTGAATTTACCAGAGTAAGCTGGAGCCTGCAAGACACGACAGAGAGCCAGAGATGTGGAAATCCCTGCAAACCTTGTGACAGACACTGAGCCCAGTTCAGGGGTTTGACAGCTCGGATTGTGTAGCTGAAGCCTCGCTGGTGCTGGGAGCTGCCGCTGCTTTTCCAGCTGAATTCCTTGTCCCTGCCCCCGGCCACTGGGAGTGGGAGCCTCCCAGATTGGTTTGGAGTGGGACCTTCATTCAGGAGCTGGGAATGTCCATCCAGGAGGGTCAGACCCTCGTTAGTGACAAGAGGAATCAGGGAAATGATCCCTGGCATGACCACTGAGGGTGGGCTGAGCTCTCCCATGGCTCCAGGGAGGAGCAACAGGAACAGAAATGGGAACGGGAACAGGAACGGGAACAGGAACAGGAACAGGAACAGGAACGGGAACAGGAAAAGGAACAGGAGCGGAAATGGGAACAGGAACAGGAACGGGAAAGGGAAAGGGAACGGGAACAGGAGCAGGAACGGGAACAGGAACAGGAATGGGAGTGGAAACGGGAACGGGAAAGGGAATGGGAGCGGGAACAGGAACGGGAACGGGAACAGAAGCGGGAACAGGAATGGGAACGGGAACAGGAAAGGGAAAGGGAGCGGGAACGGGAAAGGGAATGGGAGCAGGAACAGGAACGGGAACGGGAAAGGGAGTGGGAACAGGAACAGGAACAGGAAAGGGAAAGGGAGCAGGAGCAGGAACAGGAACGGGATTGGGAACAAGAGCAGGAGCGGGAACGAGAAAGGGAATGGGAGCAGGAACAGGAACGGGAATGGGAACAGGAACGGGAGGGGGAATGGGAATGGGAAAGGGAGCGGGAACAGGAATGGGAACAGGAACAGGAAAGGGAGCGGGAGCGGGAGCGGGAGCGGGAGCGGGAGCGGGAGCGGGAAAGGGAAAGGGAAAGGGAAAGGGAAAGGGAAAGGGAAAGGGAGCAGGATCGGGAATGAGAGCAGGAGAGGGAGCGGGAGTGGGAATGGAAGTGGAAACAGGATCTGGAAAGGGAACGGGAGTGGGAGCAGCAGCAGGAGCAGCCAGAGCAGGAGCAGAAGCCCGAGTGAGAGCAGGAGCAGCTCTCCAGAACCAAGGGATTGTTTTCCAAGGGGCTTTTGCCATGCAGGCTTCCCAGACTGACGCACCTGGATTTGCCCCACGCTGGAATTTGTGTCTCTGCCCGTGAGCAGAATGAGGAACTGAGTGGTCACAGAGCAGCGCCTTTCACCCCTGCACTCCTTCCTTATCAGATCATGCTCCGATATTTCTATCAGCATCAGAAATGCACCCTGTGGTTAGAAAGACCAATCTTTAGTCATAAATTTGAATTAGTCTCTTTCTCAGGCTAATTTTAGAATCCAATTATGATCAAGAGAAGATCGTGAAAGAAAAATAACAGGAAAAATTCACTCCAGATCTCTCACTATGATAGTGCCTGAGCAGTCTGCACCAGCCTTAGCTTAATTGGGAAAAAAACCCTGAGTTTATCTTGATTTGTTTTACGTACGGACTGGGGGATAAGGATGAAGAAACTTCAGTTTTTGTTCAAGATCTAACAACTCTGACAAGTACATGGAAAACAGATCAGAGGGAAGATCTTACTGTGCCCAGATGGAACAGGAGGGGAATTAGCAAATGGCACATTACCATATTTCTGATGGCATTCCAGTCTTCCTGTGAAAGGAAAGGTTTGGAAAGATTCATTAATTAATTTGTGGAATTTATAAGACACCTCCTTCTTGCTTAGAGCTGGAGACAATGAAGTGCTGCTATATCTGCACCAGGATCCTGCCAAAAAAAGGATGGAGCCCTTCCCCTTTCAGGGGAGTTGGAGCCTGAATTCCAGGCTGGTGTTGTGCGCTGTATTTAGAGTCCTGCCTGTGGTCTCTGGAGAAAATATCCCAGGAACTGGGTGGGAAGTGGCATTCACAATCTGAACAAGTCCCACATTTCTCCCACTGAGCAGCTCATGCCCTGTACAAAGTGCACAGACAAAGAGGTCCCTGCTGAGCTGATCTGGGGCTCTCAGAGAGAAAAGGGCAGAGACCATGAACCTGCAGCTCTAAATCCTGGGCTGAGGAACAGCCACAGCCCAGGAGGCTCCAGAGGCTTTTAGTCAAAGAGCTCCCTGGAGCTGAGGGAGACCCGAGGGCCCTGCCTGGATGCAGAATTAATTGGTCTCACCCCATCGTGAAGGGCTGTTCCCACCCTTCTCTATAAACCCCAAAGGATCTGGAGAATTTTAAAATCAGACAAACATGCCCTTGATGGGGCCAGTCTGGTGTGAACAATCTGAACATTTTTATTGCCTGTCAAAGCTCTGCCTATTTGGAATTTTAACCAATAAACCCACAGAGTGCTTGGGAAACATTCTCCCAGAAAAAGGAGTCTGTGGAAAGCTCAGTTTTGCTATGATGGCTTCTCTAAAAAAACCCTTTTTTTTAAAGTGCATCAGAAATACTGAAAGAATTCTGAGAGAGAAGGTCCCCCCTGAGCCTTCTTTTCTCCAGCTGAGCCCCCCCAGCTCCCTCACCTGCTCCTATCCCACTTGTGCTCCAAAATAATCCATACTTGCTTCCAGAGTCTTCAATTCCACAAATATTTATAATTCCACAAATATTTACTATTTATAAGAGTTGCTGGCTTGGAGCAGTAGAGAATTATGAACTTGAAGTACAACTGTTAAACTGAGGTAATTTTTCCAAGCTATTTCAGGGATCTACAGTCCTTAATAATCAAAGGCATATAAGCAGCATCCTCATGGAGCATCACAGACAGAACCTCCCAGCACAGGGAATTCAATTGGGAGTTTGCTCTAAAGGAGATGGAATCGTCCCTGAATTAAAGGTTCACATTTCCTCCTCTTGGATTACAGGTAGAGTTTGTCTCTGGGGGATAAACCAAATGAAAACCAAAGTGCTGCTTCCCAGAAATCCAGGCTGCTGGGAAACGGGATGAGCTGGAGGAGGACCCTGGACCTGAGAGAGCTCAGATGTGGCTTTTGAAGGCACCCCAGGGCACAGAAGATGCTGATTGCTAAAATCACCTTGTTTTCCACCCCGTTCTGCCCAGAGCAGGCTTTGCCCAGCTCCTGCTCCTGCCTGTGCCCAATATTTTTATTTTTGCAGTGCTGAACTCTGAGGTCAGTGGAAGAGAAAGGAGTTGTTTCCTGTGCTGGGTTTGATGTGTCAGAGGATGAACCTTGTCCTGCTCAGCTCGGGGTGTGATGTTCTCATTAACCCTAATGGGTGCAAAGTCCTGGCACAATTAAATCCCACAGCCCCAAATCCAGAGCTGATTGACCTCCCCAGAGCAACCAAGGGAGAGGCACCTGGGCTGCTCTGCAGCCTCTCAGTGAGAACTGGAGATAAAAGTGCATCACAATTAGTGCCTTTCACAGGAAAAGGTCATTTGTCTCTTTGGTGAGAAAGGAAAGGAAAAAAGTATTAAAAAATCGACAGAGTTCTCCAAACAAAGGGCAGTTTCTCCATTCCAAAGGGCTTTTTTCTCAGACGTGGATGTTACATGAATAGACAAAGCTTTTCGGAATGTTAACAGGGAAATTAAGCTCTTCAAAATCCTTGGTATTAAATATTTCATTTATGCCTGGGTAATATTTGGATATTTGGGAGAGACATTTCTGTTTCCCCAAGTAATCAGGTGCCTGGAGAGGTTGTGAGATCCCAATCCCTGGCAGTGTCCAAGGTCAGGCTGGATGGGGCTTGGAGCCACCTGGGACAGTGGAAGGTGTCCCTACTCACATCAGGGGTGACACTGGGTGGACTTTGAGGGCCCTTTGAACCCAAACTCATTTCTTTTTCTTTTAATGGTGACAGGAACTCACTGAGCCCGAAACAGGAAATTTCTCTGAGACTTGGAACACACAGAAATTCAGGATTTGATCAACACTTGGCCCCTGCAGGGGCAGGTTTTTGTCAGTGGTGCCTCTTCTGTCTGAGACAGAGTCCAGCCCTTCTTAAACATGTTTGGGTGATGGAGGGGAGAGACACAAAAGTGACAAAAAGTCACAAAGGCAGAAGGGCTGAGCCAGTATCGTTCCAGGAGAGCCAAACATCTCCTGATCAGGGCATTCCCTCAGGAGGCCAAAATTCCAGCATTAAAGCTGCCTTAAGCCTGACATCCTGATAACCGTTTCTCCACAGCTGTGACAAGTTCTGGAATGTTCCTGGATGGAATCCTCCTCCATGCAGATGATGTGGACCTCCAGGTTTAAACTGTTTGACTTGAGGAGATGATGTTTAACAAGCTCTTTAATCTATTGAATTCCGTCTGTGCAATCGAACATTGCTTTGGGGCACTGCAATGTGAAGGATTTCATTATTCTTGTAGGATATGGAGGCGTCATCCAAATTATTTCCAACTACAGAGCTGAAATATTTATTAACTTCTGCTTGTTCTGTGTTGCTGGGCTGGTTTTCCATCCTGGCTGGTCCTAGAGTCACTGGAACTGATTCAGCCTTAAATTTTTAGGATGAAGTTAATGTGCTCTCAGCAGCACAGCAAATTATTTTGATCTGTGCACTTCCTTCATGAGGGAGAAAATCGGGTGGGAAACTCCCAGGATTTCCCCTATGTATATTTTTTATCATTTTACTGAAAACCCTGAGCTCTAAATTAATTTGTTTTCTCAGAGGGGGTCTGGAGGGAGATGTTTGAGGAGTTTTTATCAGCAAAAAAAGTGAATTTAACAAAAATCCTCTTGAGAGTGCTTGGAGGGAAGTGTGAAGGTCTTGGGGAAGGAAGGACAGAAGGAAGGCCCATCAATTTTTGCCTAAAACCAATTTTCTGCTGGAGGGAAGATGTTTAAAGGGAAATATTTAACCCAGCCTTAACCAGAAGTTCCCTCTCCCAAGCAGACATGGAGGATCCCCTTTGAACAGAGCACTCCAAGAGCCACTCCTGTGATTTCCTTCTGAAGCTGTTCTGCAGAAGCCAAGCACACCATTCCCATCGGAATGATGGGAGGAGGAGAGGAGAGTCGTTCCAGCCTTTGGCCGTTGATATCAGAGGGGTTTAGGGGAAACGTGAGGCCCCACCTCCTCCCGTGGGACTCACTCAGTGCGTTCCTGCTCACCCTGTGCGATCCTGCTGTTCCCTGAGGGCTTTGGCTCCCATTTGCCTGGAAAACAGGAACCATTCCCACATTTCACTCTGAAAATCACCAACTGCTTTGGGATGGCTTTGCCTCCCCCTTTAACAGTTGACTTTCCTACTCACTGCTTCAGCCTGGACCCTCTCCCCCCTCTCCAGAATGGGAAGAGAAAAACAAACATTTGTATGTTTGGTGCCTGGCTGACACTCACGGGGCCGAGAGCTGTCAGAGCCACAAGGGCAAATGAGCAGCGACTGAACGGTAATTACAGCCTTTGTGCCGCGCTGAGCCCGGGGTTTGAAGTGTAAATGTGCAGTTAAATCAGAGTTGCGTTTCTGAGGCAGCCGTAAAGGGACAGGTGTCCAAATGCTCAGTGAGGACAGTTCTGCAGTCCTGCTGGGCAGTGAGCTGGACATGGACCAGCACAGGATCATGGAGTGGTTTGGGTGGGAAGGGACCTTACAGCCCACCCAGTGCCACCCCTGCCACGACAGGGACACCTTCCACTGTCCCAGGCTGCTCCAAGCCCCAGTGTCCAGTCCCTGGCCTTGGGCACTGCCAGGGATCCAGGGGCAGCCACAGCTGCTCTGGGCACCCTGTGCCAGGGGCTGCCCACCCTCCCAGGGAACAATTCCTGCCCAATATCCCATCCAGCCCTGCCCGGGGCAGTGGGAAGCCATTCCCTGTGTCCTGTCCCTCCATCCCTTGTCCCCAGTCCCTCTGCAGCTCTCCTGGAGCCCCTTTAGGCCCTGGAAGGGGCTCTGGGTCTCCCTGGAGCTTCTCCTCTCCAGATGAGCACTCCCAGCTCTCTCAGTCCAGCTCCATGGGAAGGTTTGGATGTGATCCTGAAGCTTCATGTTTTTCTCACAGAATGCAGATTCCTGGTTTGCTCTGAAAAGCTGCGGTTTTCCCCTAGGCCTGGGATGAAATCCATCTCATTAGGGTAACAGCACAGAAGGTGAATGTTCAAAGAGGCCCTCTGGATCTGCCCACAAACATCTTCCCCCATCCTCCCCTATGAGGAGCTCAGGCAGCCCTGTGGGGTTTATCCAGCACTGAGGGAATGCTGTGGCTGTAGTGTAAAGAGAAGGAGAAGTTGGTAAGGAAATGTAGGTGTTTGGCTGAAAGGAGATTTATTTCCTCAGCCTGGCACTGAATTTGCATCTCTGCTGCGCAAGGTCCTGCTCCTGGCAGGAATCTGCACCTGCAGCCAGCTAGTTCCTGGCATGGGGGACACTGAACATCAAACCCCCTTCTCTAAATGCTGCTCCATTATTTAAAAGCCTTTTACTTCAGCTAATTGTTTCAGTCAGATGCTTTTTTAAGCCTTTTTCTAAGAAGAACAAGTCCCGAATTAGAAGCAATCCCCAGCTAATAGCAGTGATTGCTGCAAGGCCCGCAGTGAAGGAGCTGCTGAGGATTTCGTGGCTCCTGCCCCATCCCTGCTCGGCCCATTCCTCTGGGCACTTCCCTTGCTGCCACTCGACTGATCCCACCCACAGCTCCATGCACTCACCCTTCCTGCTGCCAGCCTGGGGACACGGGGCTCTGTCCCCGTTGTCACCCTCCCCCTGGGCCCCGATGCTTTTCATGGCCACAGACCCTTCCCATTCTTTTAATTAATGTTCGGTGTAATTAATATCCAGAGGAACCGCTGGGCAAGGAATGATGCTGGTGAGGGGCATTCAGACACTCCAGGAATGCTCACTGAGGAACTGGGAGCTATCCCACTGTCATTATGGGCTGTTGCAGCTCCAGTGACACCAGGACCTGCACTGGGGTGACACTGGGAGAGCTCCCGCACGACCTCAGTGCGTTTGGCCTGGGCAGAGTGTGGGAGGCTGGCTTGGAACTGAGCCCACGGTGATTTGGGCACAGATTATCCCTGTCCTGAGCTCACCTGGATCTCAGTGCTGGGTCCACCTCAGGGTTGGGACAGCAGAGCTCGACCACCTTGAGCATAGACCCTGTCCCCAGCAAGGTCTGGGTGGAGCTGTGGGAGTTTGCAGTCAAACACAGCAATTCTGCCCTTTCAAAAATGGCCCAAGTGTCTCTGATCAACTACACTGGTGGCTTTGGCCCAGGGGGAGTGTTTGGAAAATTTGTGTTTGAAACATTTAATCCACAGTTCAATAAAAACAGAATGACAAAGTGTCATCAGAGACTGAGTGCATGTGGGGCTCTGAATGCTTTCCTTCCCTCTCTCGTTAACTGCGGAGGCTGGAAATCCATCACCCATCCCAGGAGCAGCTGTAGGAGACACCTGATAAGGTAGAACAGCAAAGCCATTAACCTGAAGTCACAGGCTGCTGTTCTCCTCCTGCTGAAGCTGCTCAGAGCAGGTGACAGGAGGCACAGACAGCTCCTGGCTGCAGCCTCTGATCCCACAGAAGGGAAATGTCACTGCACAGCTCCAGGAGGCTGTTTCAGGAGCCTGTTTCAGGAGCACCAGGGGTAGAGATCATCTCTGGCACCCTGCCATCTGTGTGAGGCTCCAGCAGGGTGATCCCTTTGCCGCTCCCAGCCCTGTGGGGCTGAGCCAGGCTGGCAGTGCCACACCAGGGCAGCGACCGAGGAGCCTGAGCCCCTCCAAACACCTTTTGCCCCCTGTGATGAATGTGCAGATTCCCAGTCTGGTAGCTGCTCCTGCACAGAGCTGGAATGGGAGAGCTGGGAAGTGTCACCCTGTCACCTCCATCCTGAGGGAAGCCTTGAGAGCAGGGGATGAGGATGGAGGTTGCACCCTGGACTGCAGTTCTCTCCCTGTGTCCCGGGTGCCCCCTCCCAAGGCAGGGACAGCATATTCCATGGGGGCTCCAGGGCTCCCTCCTGTCCCATTCCTCTGCCAGCCCAGTGAAATCCTCCTGCTGGAAAAGAGATTTCAGAAGGTAAAATTGAGCAGCTAAGGAGGAAGTGTTCCTTGACATCCCTCCGGCGCACAAAGCCCTCTGTCCCCACAGAAATTGTGCAGGTTTTTCCCTTCTCCTTTCCATCCGGCATTTCCAAACCAAGGGCAGGAGCCATCCCTCCTCTGGCCCTGCAAGGGTAGACAATCACCTGGCTCTTCGGGAGCTGTCTCCTCGCATCAGCTGAGACTCTGCCCCGTGGGCAGCACACAAATCCATCCCTGAGTCTGTGTGCACAGAGAATAACAAACATTCCTCTCCCATCAGTGTCAGTGTGACTGCACGGGGTATCCAGGAACCTCATTGCCACTTTAAAGCCCCTCACAGGATTTCTGAGCACTGGATTTTACCCCTGTAGGATATTGCCATAGCTACTAATTATTAATAACAGCCTGTAGTGAAGGCTGACAGTTGTCTCTGGAGGGAGGGAATGTTCTGTAGCTTTGGGATCCATCCATGCTCTTATTTAGCAACACAACTGAGCTCTCTTGATCAGCCCCTTTGCTGCCTGGAGTAAAGCAGGGATATCAGAGAATCCCAGGACGGTTTGGGGTGGAAAGGAATTTAATGCCCATCCAGTCCCACCCCCAGCCATGGGTAGGAACACCTTCCACTATCCCAGGTGGCTCCAAGTCCCAGTGTCCAACCTGGCCTTGGACACAGCCAGAGACCCAGGGGCAGCCACAGCTGCTCTGGGCACCCTTCTTGCAGTGCCAGGTTCTTCTCACCCTCACAGAGAAGGACTTTTTTCCAAATAGCCCATGTAAACCTACAGGAGGGTTCAGGAGTTTCACCACTTCTTTGTTCCTCTTCCCCCCTGGCTTTCCATGGCAGGGGTTGAGGCAGTGCCCTAAAATGCCTTCAGTGTCACAGGCCTTTTCCTGTGGCACTGTGACATGTCCAGTTTGCTCTGTCACTCACCCGGTCACAAAGAATCCTTAAAACAGAAGTCCATCTGTGAAGTCCCTGGTGATACATGATTGTGGAGGGCTGAGAGGGATCCTGTTCCTCACTGTCCAATGGAGGGAATCTCTTCCTTGGACTCCTCATGACCAGGGTGACAGCAGGAGATGCTTTTGGAGGTGTAAGGATCCAATAGGATTTCGTGCTGAATTATTGCAAACAGTTCCCAGGGCTGGAAGGAAACACCTCTGGGGAGGCTGATCAGGGTGCTGCTGATCAAAGGTGCTGGGTTCAATTCCACTCCTGACTCCCTGTCCTGTCCCTTTTCCCGCCAAACCACATCCAGGCTTGCCTGGCTGCAGGAACTGAGCCTGTGCTGTCACAGCGAGCCCGTGATGTGACGCTGGGGAACAGGAGGTGACAGGGCAGGAACAGCCTGATGGGCTGGAGGCTGAAACAGAGGTGGAGGGAGTTATTTTGGGATGGGATGCCAGGAATTTCTGGGGGATGTAAAGCAGAGCTGACAGATGAAAGGGCCAAGCTGCTGCTCCCAGCCTTGACAGAGGAACCTGGTGACCTTGGAAGCTGCTTTGGCTCGTGCCCAGAGCTGAGCCACATGGTGCTGAAGGGGTTTGTGTCCCTGGGGACAGATGCTGCTGTTGGGAGATGTGCTGGAGCAATGGATCCCAGCTGGGGGGGCTGTGGCCTGGGACAACCCAGGAGCAGCTCTGGGCTGAGCGCCCTGAGCCCCAGCTGCTGAGAGACGTCCCAGGCAATCATTCCAGCTCCTCTGCATGAGGAGAGGCAGGGCTGCCTGGGGGGAGCAGCTCGTCCCAGGCAGACCCCTGAGACACCGGGGGACGAGCGGGGGCTGGGCTCCCACCTGCAGCCTCCACAGTGGGTCTGGAGACCTGCAGAGAGGAGACCTTGGACAATCAGGGGTCTGTGCTTTGGACAATCAGGGGTCTGTGCTGGGGGAGGTGACTCCCACCCTTTGTGTCCCTGAACGTCACTCCAAAAGGGGTGAATAAACTCCACTGGTCAAGTTTATGGTGAAAAACCTTTAAAATCCACCCTGCTGTGGTGGACCTGGTGAGAGAAGGGTCATGGTCAGGCACAGGTAGGACATGGTGATCATGGGGATGGACTCATTGATAAATAAAGTATAAATATTCCCAGTGCAGTGTCCCAATAACAACTCCATCACCTGTTCCAATGGATTATTGGATCATCCTGTCCATCCTGTAGGATCGTGTGAGACCCCTTTGCTGACTCAGCCTCCCTGAGGAGAACTTGGTCCACTCAGTCTCAGATCTGGTTTCAGTCTGGGTCTAAAGGACCATAAGTGAGCAGCTTTGGGCAGGTTTGTGGTGTTTGGCCTTGCAGGATCTGCAATCCCAAAGCAACAAAGCACCTGTGGAGGAGCTTTGGGATTTTATCTCAGTACTAGAGCAGAGCTTGGCACTACCCACTCCCCATCCAACAGTGAGTCACCTCTGTGCCCACCCTGCTCTCCCACGAATGTCATCCCACAGGTGGGGAAGGGCAGGTGTTCATGGAGGGGGCTGGGTGTGACCAGGCTGCTCCTCAGGTGAGACCCCAAACTTCCCTCTGCTCTGTAAATGCCCAGCACTGCCCAGGTGTGTTCTGTGCATCCCAAATCCCAGTGGATTCCCAGGTTTGGAGAAAGCAGGGTGTGCCCAGAATGTGGCTCAGCAGTTCTGCAGCACTGGGAATCCTGCTGGCAGGAGGAACCCGAGAGCAGCAGGAACTGCCAAGGCGGGTTGAACATTTTGAGATGAACCTTTAGGGTGATGCAAAGTGATGGGCGGAAAAAGAAGAGTTTCATCAGAGGCTTCTGTGCATCCCAAATCCCAGAGGATTCCCATGACAGGAAACAAGCAGGGTGTGCCCAGAGTGCTGCAGTGGGTGAGGAAATAGGAAATTGGATTTTAGTTTCAGCTCTGGCTGCGACCTCTGGTGACCACGGGTCAGGGAGGACTCTGCTCATTAGACAGCGGGAGGGAAGTTCTGCTGCTTTGCAAGGAGCTGGAGTAGACAGCCCAGGAACAGAGGCCTTGGGAAGGATCCTGCTTTCATTCCCAAGCAACGAATCTCATTTCCAATTCCTCAGTGATGCAAGACCTGCAGAACTGGTGCTGCATTGTCAGAACAGACTCCCAGCCAAGCCAGGGAAGTGTCACTGGCCCCAGCCCCTCCCTTCCTTCTGAAGGTGACAAGAAATTTTCAGCAGGAGAGTTCCTTCCTCACACTTGATTTCCAATTTTGTTTCCACGTGGGGAAGAACAAGTGGGAAGTGACTTCGCAGCTGGAGCAGCTCCTGCACAGGGGTGGGGAAGGTCCCTGAGCTGGCAGAACGAGCTGGAAACCTCAGCCCAGAGTGCGGGGCTGGAACAAAGGGAGAATATTCCCTAGAGAAAACAAATATTTAAAATATTTATTAGAGTACTTACCAATACCTTTTTATCCCAGATTTTCTTTTTTCTTCCTTTACACTTTCTTTGTTTACATTATTCTTGAAAATTAAATGAGTAGGAAAGAAAACTTCCCCCCCCTCTTTTTTTCTTGCTTTATATTTTCTTTTTTTTTTTTTTTTTTGCCAAAGCTCCACATATATAAGAAGTGGATTTCACTGGTTTCATTTTGCAATGAGAGAGCAAAGCAATTCCACTTGATTTAAAGGAAGCAGCAGTTAGGGTAATGATCACAGAAAGAGGCTGGAATTAATGAATAAAGTGGAACATCTCATCCTGCTTCCACTTCCATTAGATTAGGGGCTCTCTGGGGATGACTTCCCAGGGATAACACAAGTTACAGGAGCCTGGAGTGGAGCATCCTCCTCGTGGCTCTGGCAGAGGTGTCCTGCCACAAATCCTGAGTCTGTGGGGAGACTCTCCAGGACTTTATTCCAGCAAAATCATTCTGCTCACAGGCAAAATACTCTGCAATAAAATTAACTCCACTCCCCTCTGCAGTTGGCACAAACAAAATTGTGTCTAATTCCTTGTTTGCAATTCCAGGGGACAGGTAGAAGGGGTTTGTGGGAGAAATAAGTGCCCCAAGATGTGTGGGGTGCTAGGAATTCTGGATTAGGAACAAGGACACTGGGAGATGTCTCTGCTCCCACCCCTGATGGAAACAATTCCTGTGGGATGGGGAAGAGGTCCCTGAGGAATGTTCTGTCACACCTGGGTTCAATGGGGTTTTTTGCTTTTTGGGGTCTCAGTTTTCCTCAATTCCAGACTCTGGCCATGGATGGAAGTGGCTCCTACCCAGAGGGATCCTGCTCCAGCTGTGCTGCTCCAGGACAGAAGTTCCAGTGGGATTTGGCACAGGCTGAGCTGGGGTTTGTGTTCCCAAGTAATTTGCTCAGATTTAATTTCCTACACTGCTCTCTCTCTCTTGAGAAATTTTGGCCCCGTTTATGTGACCTCTGAGACGAATTCCTGGAACAATCTGGACATTTTTGTTCAGACACAGCAACACTGACATTGTTCCAGCCCTTCCAGTGGTCAAACAACAGCTCTGGAGAGCTCAGCCAAGGCATTTCCCAGCTCCTGCCAAATGTGCTCCTCGCAAATCTGTTCCTCCCTCACTTCTGCACCTGGGATGCGGCTGGGCATGAAAGGAAATCTTTTTAGCTCCTGTGTCTCACTGCAGGTAAATTCACCAGGAATACAGGGATAATTCCACAGTTTGTGAGGGACAAGGGCTCCAATTTAGTGGCTGCCAAAATTCCTGCTGGTTCCTTTCCTATGGATATGAGGACTGGGATCACCTGGGAGCACTGGGCACTAGGCCAGGCTCCCAAATGCTTGGGGAGAGCTTCTTTGTGCTTCCTGGAAAATCAGCAGCACTTAGAGCTGGTCTGAAGAAAGTTTTGTCCCCTCAAAACCCCTGAATGTTTGCTTTTATCAACAATTTACCCTAAAGTCCTTATTTGGAGCAGACACAATTATGTGGAAAGTTCTAGGAGGAGTCCTGACCAACACTCAAGCTCTTTGAGGAAGGTGAGACATTAAGACTTTAATCCTTCTACCTCAGCTGTGCCCGCCCAGCAGAGCTCGGCTCCGGCTTGGGGAGGGCTGGTTCCTAAACCCCAGAGCCCTGGGAATGGTGTGGGAAGTGTGGAAGGGTTTGGCAGCACCCTGTGGGAATTCTCCCCACCAAAGGTGGCTCATGAGGAGGCCCAGCATCCTCAGGTGAGGTTGAGGGCCAGCATGACCTGGAAAATTGCAATTTATCTTCTAGAGAGGTCTGATCCAGGGTTTGTCTGCCCAGGGGGATAAAAGCATTTCATGATTGCTGAGTTCAGTTGCTTAAAATGTTTTTGAGCTCTGGGGCTGTTTGCTGCAGTGCAGGGCTCAGGAGGGAGCCAAAACTTCCAGGTGTGTGAGCACAGGTGAGTGAGCAGAGGTGTGTGAGCTCAGCTGTGTGAGCGGTGTGAGCTCAGGTGTGTGAGCTCAGGTGTGTGAGCTCAGGTGTGTGAGCTCAGGTGTGTGAGCTCAGGTGTGTGAGCTCAGGTGTGTGAGCTCAGGTGTGTGAGCTCAGGTGTGTGAGCTCAGGTGTGTGAGCTCAGGTGTGTGAGCTCAGGTGTGTGAGCTCAGGTGTGTGAGCTCAGGTGTGTGAGCTCAGGTGTGTGAGCTCAGGTGTGTGAGCTCAGGTGTGTGAGCTCAGGTGTGTGAGCTCAGGTGTGTGAGCTCAGGTGTGTGAGCTCAGGTGTGTGAGCTCAGGTGTGTGAGCTCAGGTGTGTGAGCTCAGGTGTGTGAGCTCAGGTGTATTCCCAGCCAGGCAGGAGCAGCAGCTCTGTAATTATCCCCTCCCCACCTGTGCACACATCATCCCTTCCCTGTTTCCATGGGGCCCAGGGGAGGAAACTCTGAGGAAGGAGGAGAGAGAACTCCCAGCACTCTCCTGGGCCCACCTGAGAATGCTGCTCCTTCTCTCTGGGAGAAACCCCTGGAACTTCTTTGTTTCCCTAATTTTGCCCAGTCCCTCCAGTGCCTCCTGGTGCCTGTGGGAGCCACACACAGCTGAGACCACGGCCAAGGAGGGCTCAGGATTTGGGTCCAAAGGGAGAATGGGGAGCCAGGTCCGGGTCCTGGCTGGGATGAAGGTGCTCTCCCTGCCTGTTCCCAGCGGTCCAGTCCTCCCAGTGCCGCAACATGACATGAAAGAACTTCATGAGGGCACGGTGAGGAGCAAAGCAGGAAAAGCCCGAGTTTATTTACAAAACTCAATTTTATACATTCCCAAAGGTGCCTGTGGATTGGAGGATGAAATCCCACCTCCCAACCCACATTGGTCAAGACAACTGTCAATCAACTTTCTCCGCCTACCTAAAAATATGGAAACAATGAAGGACAGTTGGGAAAACAAAGTTATTGTTTATAGTACAAAGTGTGGGAAAGTAAAAATTCTGACTCCAATATGAAAGACAAATCAGAAGGCCTAGAAAAATCCTCAAAACCAGGGTGACATCCCAGCCCATCTGGGAACACTGTGTTTGATCTTCGCCCTCAGGCAGCTGAGACCAAAGCTCAAAACATTTGGTTTAAGGCCTTCAGGTGCAGGGGTTTGGCCTTGATCTTTAATAAAAGATTTGTGAACATTGGTTGGAGCACAACCCTTCCCCAAATCCCATTCCAGACCAGGAACATCCCAGTCTGTGTAGGGCAGAGTGCTCCCATTTGTATCCTGCTTTTAATGTGCAGGGAGTGCACAGGCTTGGGAGTTAATTGGCAATTAATTAACTGCAGGTTAGGAAAAGACCAAGCATTAAAAGGACCCTTTCCTGGGCGGTGTGGCCTTCCCCTGAGTCCTGCAGTTCCTGGGGCCTCCTTTGGAAGCTTGCAGGGCATGATGGACACTCTGGACTGTGGAATTCCAGTGATCCTGGTGGATCCAACCACAAAAATAGAGCCTTGAGCTGATGAGGTCACCTTTTCATAGTGACAAACTCAGTGAACTGGCAGAAACTATAATTTTAATTTTTTTCCTACCCTTGAGTGATTTAACCCTGTGATGACAAACAGGAGAGCCCAGGGGATCTGCTCAGGTGAGGCCCCACCTGCAGAGCTGCCCCAGCCCTGGGCCCAGCACAGGAGGGACCTGGAGCTGCTGCAGAGCCCAGAGGAGACTCCAGGATGACCCCAGGGATGGAGCAGCTGTGCTGGGAGGAAAGGCTGGGAGAGCTGGGATTGTTCACCTGGAGAGGAGACCGGGGGTGACCCCAGTGTGGCCTTGCAGGGCCTGAGGGAGCCAAGAGCAAACATGGAGAGAGACTACAAGAGCCTGGAGGGACAGGACACAGGGAACGGCTTCAAACTGCCAGAGGGCAGGGCTGGATGGGATCTTGGGCAGGAATTGTTCCCTGGGAAGGTAGGGAGGCCCTGGCACAGGATGCCCAGAGCAGCTGTGGCTGCCCCTGGATCCCTGGAATGTCCCAGGCCAGGCTGTGTTATGTGAGGTTGCTGTTTGGAGACAGACAAATGACACAAACTTACCTAGGATCATCAGACAAACAGCCTGTTTTATTGTTTGGAACTTTTTTTTATAGGGGTTTGAATTTCCTGGGTTTAGACAGCTGATTGGTTTGGGTCTAACACCGCTCATCTCCTTGAACAGTGCTATGTTAGCAATTAGGATTGAATGGGGTTGGCTGAGGTCCCTGCTTGGGTTTGAATCCAACCTATCCCCACCTAATCTGAGGACTTGTTTTTACTTCTAGGCTGGTGGTGTTTGGGGGTCTGATATGGCATATTTATCTGGCAGCTGCATGCCAGCTACAAACATGACAAGGCTGGACAGGGCTTGGAGCAACCCTGGGACAGTGGAAGGTGTCCCTGCCATGGCAGGGGTGGCACTGGATGGGCTTTTAGGACCCTTTCAACCCAAACCATTCTGGAATTCTGTGATCTTCTGAGAGTCCTGAGAGGAGGCCAGAGCTGATCTCAGCTCTCAGTACGGGAATCCTGCGCAGGTCCCAGCCGTGGGAATGCTGGGGCTGAGTCTGCCTGCCTCTGTCAGAAATGAAGGTTTGGGCAGATCCTGTAGGAAAAGATCCCCTCCCTCTGGTGCCACCTGACTGACTGAGGTGCTGAGCTCTGCTCAGCTCGGGCTGAGGCAGCTCAGCCCAAATCCCTTTGATCAGGACTTGCCTGAAGTCTCCTCACAGAACTTCCTCGGCTCAGAGGGGTTCCTGTGACTGTCACTGTGAGCAGTCAGGGCACAGCTCTGCCTCCTGTGGTCCTGCATGCCAGGACAGCCTTGAAGGGGAACAGACCCCAGGCTGAGCCAGCCCCC
>VYXD01015596.1:62830-95840 GCA_013397195.1 Hylia prasina
CTCCGCCAGACCCTGGCCTCAGCCCAGTGTGAGGCCCAGAGCCAGCTATGGGAGCAGGAGCTGCAGGGAGGTGTCACAGGGCAGGCTCACAGGCGTCCTGGCTGTCCCCAGGGACATCCCCTGCCTGCTGAGGGCCTCCTGCCACCTCCAGGAGTCAAGTGCTAAATTCAACACTGGGGTTTTGTGCACGAAACTCTTCCTGTTCTCTAAATTCCCATTTTCAAGTCATTACCTGGATCGATGGACAAGGGTTTATCTTTAACCTGAACTTTTGCTGGTTCTATCTGTTTTCTGTTACCCTTCTTCTGTTCCTGCTGAGGGAATGGAAATATGGAAATGGTGGGTGTGAGAAATGACACTCACTTTTAAAATTTCAAAGGTTTATTAAACCTTAACAAAATACAACAAAAGACTGAATAAGGAGAAAGAGCAGCACGGGAAGCATGGAACTAATCTACCACGTGCTCACCCACAAAACAGCTGCTCTGCTTTTTATACCCCGGGTGTTGTGTCAGGCAACCCTGGCCCCTCCCAAAGTTTGTCAGTCAACGCTTCTCTCATCCATCGGTGGAGGCTTCTTTCTTGCAGCTTGATTGGAGGTCAGGTGTTGTCATGCCACACCTCCCAGTAACACGCCTGCCCTCGTCCCAAATGCCTGGTGCAAGGGCACAGGTACAGCCCTGCCTCCACATGTCCCAACTACCAAGGCTGTCCCTTGGCAACCATACAGGGGGAAAGGGGGCTATGGAGAGAACAGAGGACATCCAAACAACAAATCACAATAACATAACTATATATCAATAAAACCCTCCTTAACATACACATAAAATTCATCCCTTAATGGTGAGAGCCAACCACATCATTACCTGTCTATAACAGTGGGAAAATCGGCTTTGGGTACCAAATTATTCCTCCCCTTCCAGAGCAGTAAGGAAAGGTGATGGAAACCAGAATTTTTGAAGGGATGAATTTATTGATCTATTTGGTCAATATTCAGCCCTCTTTTGAATGAGGGAAGGGCTGGAGCTGTGTCAGGGGGATTTGGGATGGATCTCAGGGAAAGGCTCTTCCCCCAGAGGGTCCTGGCACTGCCCAGGCTCCCCAGAGAATGGTCCCCGCCCGAGGCTGCCAGAGACGCCGGAGCNCCCGAGGCTGCCAGAGCTCCAGGAGCCTTTGGGCAGCGCTGCCAGGGATGGGCAGTGGGGATTGCTGGGGGGTCTGTGCAGGGACAGGGCTTGGGATGATCCAGGTGGATCCCTCCCAGCTCAGGATATTCCATGACTTTATGAATTCAGACCAAGAGATGAAGAGCCACAGCCCTTCCAGCATCTGCCATTTCTCTTAAACCTCTCCAGAATGACTCCAGCAGTTTCCAGCTGGCTGAGAAGATTGACTCCATAAATACATTCGTGGTCAGTGCCCAAGGGGGCAGAAAAATCCTCTCTTTACAAGCCAGACTTGGCACAAAAAACCCCCCAATAGCCTGGAAAATGAGGAGAAGGCTGTGGAACAGTGACCCAGCCACAGCAGCAGGGATTAAGGAATAACTCTAATTTTAAAATTAATTTCAGATTCATAAAATGGTGTTAATGGTCCTGAGGGTGCAGTGGGCTGGCATGCCCTTCCCAGTCCTACATAAATCATCTTGTGTGCTCTCCTGTGACAGAAGGGCCCTGGAACAGGTACTTTAGTTATGATCTTTTATTGTACTGGAATTATGGCAGAGTCTGGAGAAATCCAGGCTCTGAGCCAAGGAGGAGTCACAGAGCTCTGGGCACCTCCCACCTAGCTTAAGGCTCCTTCAGCTCCAACTCCTGAGGGAAAAGCCTGGAAAAAGCAGGAAGCAATAAATCCCTGGAGCACCCAGGGATGGAGGGTGGCTCCCTGTGTAGAGGCTGCAATCCCTCTGGAAGCACCTCCCTCCCTGCTGCCTCTGGATGTGAAATCTAAACAGGGCTCCTAATTAAACACTCCAGTTTAGGGTCTGGAGCTCTGCAGGATGCACTGAGATCAAAATCCCTTTCATCCTCAGTTGGAGCATCCACGTGGTGGTTCCTTTGTGCCTTTCCCCAGCTCTCATGGCCACAGGGTCCCTTCAAAGCACTTTTCATTCACTCCACTCTCGTTCTGTGGCTGGGTTTAAAGCTCTTCCCACATGCCCTCTTCCAGCCTCAGAAGTTTTCCAGAAGGTTCATGGGCTCAATCTGTTGCTGCAGCCTCATTTGCATATGTTTTGCATTTTGCCTGGGGTATTTTAAGCCACCAGCTCATTAGCAGGACTAATTTGGGGGTTGGCTGTGTCAGGTTTTAATGCAGAGATGCCACCCTGGGCCTGGCAGGTTGGAAAATCCCTGCCCAGGGAAGGAATACCCTGTAGGCACCGTGGACATGGGGGATTGGGGTGGATGGAGAGCACTGAGAGGGTCAGCACAAGGTTTGGGAAATTGGGAATGTTCAGGGGTTTTCAGGGAACCAGAGAGGTTTTGGAGTTCCTTTTCCCACCCCAGCAGGGTTTCCTGGGCTCAGTCAATGTGCATTTGTCCAGTCTCTGTTTATGGCTCTGATGGAGCCTCAACACCACCCTGGACCCTCCTGGGGATCTCATTTGTGGTTTTTAACATTTCCCCTGTCCTTGACAGATGTGACTCCCTGTCCTGGTCATGGAGCACACTCTGCCCTGCCCCTCTGCAGCAGCTCACTGTGAATTTGCAGATTGTTCTCTCTCTCCTTCTCTCCCTAATATTCCAAACCCACTCTCCGGCAGCGGGAAGCCTTTTCCCTATATCCTGTCACTCCATCCCTTGTCCCAAGTCCCTCTCCATGTTTCTTGGAGCCCCTTCAGGCACTGGAAGGCCACAAATAAATCACAAAGCTTCTTGTCTAGGCCCTGCCTTGATTTTCTCCACACCATTTTCCAGAGCTGCCTTGTGCCATCCGGGAAAGCATTGCAGGAATTAGTTCTGGGAAATGTTCTCATCCAGGGGTTTGGAGAACAAAGCTGTATTGTCCATGAGGGACATGATCCGATGGGTCAAATAACAGAGAAAAAATGTGAGGGCTGGGGAGTTTTCCTCCATTCACTGATGGCTCAGTTTCCTGTGAATGTGGAATGTTCTGAAGACAATGGGGTCACATCAGCAGAGAAACTCCAAATGGAATGGGAGATGGGGTTCCACCAGCAATTCCCAAGGTGCTGGGGCCATCCCTTTAACAAGAAATAATGCTCAAATTCCCTTAGGATGCAGAAGTTGAAATGATGCTGCTGCTTCTTTCCTTCTTTCTTATGCTCTCTTCCAAATGAGTTCATGTCCCATAAAATAAAGGCACTGATGGAATCCCAGCAGCTGCTGAGAGCTCAGCAAGACAGTCACACCAAAATCTCTGGCAGTAATTACCTTGTTACTGCTCCAAAGCAGAAGAATCTTGATATATTATGAGAAACAGTTTAAATCACTGAGTCTCCAATCCCCTCAAGGCAGCATCAGTTCAAACTTTTGGGTTGAACACACACAAAGTCTCAAAAGTTAAAAAAATACAATAAAAATGCAGGTTTGTGGCATTGGAAGTGTTGCAGGGCTCTTCTGGAATCTTTGCTCCCAGAGCTTCCCCTTCCTTGCCAACTCTGCTTCATAAACCCTTGGCTATAAATCAGCTGAACAGAACAAATGATTTTAAAATGGCAGTATTGGCCCATTGCTCACTATCCCACCGTGCCCAGCCACAGCTGCTGCCAGGGAGCCCTCTCAGGGACGTGGGAGCTGAGGGTCACTTCAGCTGCACCTCACACAATCAGGTGGCACCAGAGGGATGGGATCTTTTCCCACAGGATCTGCCCAAACCTTCATTACTGACAGAGGTGAGGCAGCAGGAAACATCTGGAATTAACATAAAATAATGGTGTTCATAAAAAGGGACCAGATGGGCTCCAGATGTCCTGAGGCCTCACAGTCCAAGGGAAGATCTCTGTGGGGACATGACTGTGGAAAACCACAGTGATCCCAACAAAAGCAGGCTGTGAAAACAGGGTGATCCCAAGTCCCAGCAACCTCACACAGATCAGCTTTCACTCCCTCAGACACCTCCAACATGCAAAATTTCTCACGACACATTTGCTTGGAATGCTGCCTAAGTTCAGGTTGATTCTGAATTTTCCTTACAATGTCTGAAGCAGACAAGGTTCTTTATTAATTAGTCAGGCACCCCCTCACCCCAAGGCCAGCATTTCCACAGGGCACCTCTGTTCCAGAGTGCTGATGGAATTCAGCTGGATGTGACCCCGGGTGCTGCAGCTCAGGGGACATGGAGCAGCTCTGGCTCCTGCTCTCCTGTGGGGCCAGGCAGTGATCCAGGTGAGCTCTCCAAATAAAGCCTTACCTGAAGGGTTCCTGCTTCAGCCAGGACAAGGCAGGCAGAGAACAGAGGCCCTGTGGTAATGGAGAGCCCCAAATCCATGGAATATTTTGTTTGAGCAGTGCTGAACACAAGAACAGAGGCTCTGTGGAAAAGCAGAACCCCAATCCAGGGAATATTTTGTTTGAGCATAGCTGAACGGGAGAAGGAAAAACAAAGGAAGGAGCCATGACAAGGCTCTTCAGAAGCAGGAGTTAAATATAGCCCCTGGTTTTCTCATTATCAGCATTGGGAGCCCAGCTGAAGACAATCAAATCTAATGCTCCAATGCAAGAGCTGCTGCAGGTATCTGGAATGGGCTTCTCCCTCTTCTGTGGCTCTGCAATCCATCAGAAGCGTTGGAACACCATTAGTGAAACCATTAGTAACCAGTAACTATTCCTGATAATTAAATTCAGGACACTTGGCTTCAGTTCCTGGGCCATGACTGATCCTGTCTGACCAGAGGAAGCTCTTTTTCCTTCTGCATTCCTGAATTTCTCCCTCTTAGGAAAGGAGGCAGAGGAACTCATTGTGGAAGCAGCATCCGGAGCTGAGGGTTGACGAGGCCCAGTGCTCACTAGTGAGGGATTATGAGGCTTTAGGATTTGCTTTCTGGGAAGTCTGTCCAGCACTGCAGACCCCTGGAGCAGTTCAGGGACCTGGCATTGTGAGGTCCAAATTCACGGAAGAAGGAATTCACCTGGAGCAGCCTCTTCTCCACAGCTCTGCCACAGCCTCTGTGCCTGAAACCAAATCCATGCAACCAAAGTGGCTGTAAATTGAGAAAAGGGAGAGAAGCCCAGAGTGACTAAATTGCACTGGTTTTGTGCAGGGCTAATCCTGCTCTCATCCCTCAGGGAAGGCTGACACTGAGGTTTGCTCTCTCCAGCTGCAGTTCCACCACGTGTGAGCCCTCAATGACTTCTCTCTGTCTTCTCCTCCCAGTCACAAACCGTGCCTGCTGTGACAGCGCCATCAGGCCAGAGCCCGACAGCAATTTGCTCCTCATTAGGGCTGAAACTGCAAATTCCTTCCCACAGTGTGCCCCGGGAGATGTCAGGTGCCATTACTGCATTTCCAAAGGGAATTAATGCAATCAGCAGAGGCTGGAATGCTTAAGGCAAGGGCACAGGGAGGGGAGAGCCTTCTGCAGCTCCCTCCTTGAAGGTGACTGCAATAAAGGGATGTTGGTGTTTATCTGATCCTGGTCTGGGAGCACTGGAGGGAGAAGTCCTGGATCCAGGAGCTGATCAGAGCATCTCCACACCAGGCTGTGTTTAGGGGCACAGTAGAGACCACAAGAATGATTATCCCTGCACAGCAAACTCCTCTGGATGTCTGCCTGCTCCTGCTCCCCTTGGCACTGCTTGGATGGGCTCCTGGGGAATCCCTATCCCTCCGAGCTGTGCTGGGATTGGGATCTCCCAATGCTGCCTGCAGGGTGTCTCTAAAGGCAGCACAGGTCCAGGGCTCCCTGGAGTCACTGAGAATCCTTCACGAGGGATCTGAGCACCAGAAGTGCCCAGAAATCCTTTAATCCCTGTGCTTTAATGGGAGGTTGCTGTGGGGCTCCCAGCTGCCCCCCTGCAGGAAGGAATGAGCAGGGACAGGCAGGCGTTGGGATCCACGGCTGGCAGAGAGGAACAAGGCAGGGAATCGAGTTCTGGAGGATCTTTCTTCAGAGATGGGAGATGGATTACAGAAACTTCTGAGAGAGCATTTGGAAGTGGCTGATGGAGTTGGGAGGAAGCTGCTAGCCTGGCAGTCTCGTTGTGTTCCATGGGCATCCCTCGTGTTCCAGGAGTGATCCAGGAGTACAGAGGGCTGGAGGAGTCACTGACTGAAGTGAGACAAGACACGTGAAGAGGAGAAACTTTGCAGAGTGTGACTGCAGGGAAAGTAACTCCCCTGGCAGAGGAATTGTACCGAGTTGGGCGGACAGGGGAAAGGCAGGAGCTGGGCTGTTCCACGTGGAAGCTCTGGACAACCAGCTCTGTGCAGGATCCCATCCTGCACAGCTGGGCAAGGACTGTCCCTCCTGCCATTCCCCTGGGAAAGCTCTTTTGGCCAAGCCTGGAGAGGTGCAGCCCTGAGCGGAAGTTAATTGATTTACAAATTGCATTATTCCATTGTTGCTGTGCCCAGCCATGGATCCATGGTGGTGGTTGTGACAGGGTAGGTGCAGTGGGTGCTGGCCCCACTCAGGGTGAGCAGATTTCACATCAGCATCAGCAAAATAGGCAGAGCTCTGGGTGTTGGGGGCTCCTGACCTTTGGAGCTACTCCCTTTAAGCAAAAGGATTCTGGATCCAAAGGGGATCAGTGCAATGAGAGCTTCCAGAGCACCCTGAAGGACACAACAGGGGCACCAGGTTCCTAATCCAGGTTTTCCCAGCCTGGTTCTCCTCTTCCACACCTCCCACAGCACCAGCACTAGGGTTTGCCTCTAGCACAAGCACATTTTCCCACAGCTGGAAGCCCCAGGGACAATGGGGCAGTTTGAAGTCCTCTCTCCCCTTGCTGAGAGCTTTCCTGTAGGACTTTCCTGACTTTCCCTTTTCCCCTGTTGCCATTTCTGTGTCCAGTTATCCATTTTTAGCTCTGTGCTCCCCTGGCTGAGGATGACCTGAATCCCAGACCCCTCTAAATCAACCCTCTGGTTTCTGGGCCCTGGATCCTCCTGACAGCTCCAGCCTGGAGCAGATGCTGGGCAAGCTCAGAGACCCAAGCAGCTCTCACAGCTCCGTGGCTTCTGCTTTGGGACTGACTGAGCCAAATTCAGCAGAATCTGGATGTCTTTGGGCACTGGGGAGTGGCAGCAGCTCAGAGTAGATCAGCTCTGTCTAAGCTGCACTGAGCTTTGATCTGAGCAGCTCCTGGAGTTATGAGGGCTCCAGTGAAATTCCTGGAAGTGCAAAGCTGTGAACTCCTCAGAGCAGGAAATGCTGGTCCCCCTTCAGTGACCACCCAGGCAAATCCCATTGCCAGGTGGATTTTCACAGGAACAATCCCCCTGAACCCACACGGACAACCAGAATTCCCTTTAGGAAATTCTGGATTAGGATTTTCCCCAGCCCAGCCCAGGTTGTGAGGCAGCAGTGTTATCCCCTGTTAGATCAAGGGGAGTTGGGAAAAGCAGAGGAGCTTTCAGGCACACTTGCCATCATTCAGGAATAGCAGCATCAGATTTGAAAGCTGAATCGAGCTGGGGATGATTGCTCAGAGTTTAATTAGGGATGTATCAGTTGGTTCATCTCGCAAGGAAGGCGGAGGTGGCAGGGATGCAGGGAGACGATGTTGGTTGTAGGGAGAGATGTGATCACACGTTCATCTCCCGGGAGGAGAATGGATTGAGTCAGTTTAGAGCCTGGATAGCACAGGGAGCTCCTGCTGGAGTCACTGTTTCCATGTGATCCGTGTTTAGTCAAATCCCTGCTGCTGGAGGGGGCAAGAGACTGGATTCCCACTCTCTGGGGAAAGGAGAGCCCCGTTCCTGCCGTGGCCACTCCCGTGCTGGTGCCCCTTTTGCTTTGCAGGGAAGGATTTCACCGCTGTCTCCAGGCTGCCTGAAATCCCTTTTATCCCTGAGCACTTTCACAGCCTCGCCCCTGCCTTTCTCAGCTTGCCAGGGAAGACAATACCCTTCCCACTGCTTGTGTGCCAGCAGGGATTATTTTGAGAATGTACACCACGGAACAGAGCAGGAAATGATGGACTGCCTGGAGAAAGAGTGACATTTCCTTAAATCCTTCAAAATGTTTCATAAAAATTCCCAAATGCTCTGTTCAAACCAGCACAGGCTGATTGTTGTTAATATTCCACAGAGAAACCTCACATTTATCTGTGTGTGCCATTATGGGACTTCTGTAGGAAGTTTTTCCATAGGAAAAGAAGGTGACACAGGTCACAAAAAACCCAGTTTTCTATTTAAAATAATTAAATTCGGTGTGAACTTTGAGCAGGACCAGCTGGGGCAGCAGCAGGGCTGACCTGCCCTGAGATGGTCGGGTGATGTTTCCCTGGCTCTCACCCAGGGAAGACTGCTTTGGGCATATTCCCAATGCCCTTCAAATCACAGCTCAAATCCTCAGACTCCCAGAGTAATAATGAGGAAAGGACCTGAGGGGAACTCAAAGCAAGACTCTTTCTTGTAAATGAATTTTGGTTGGAATAAGGCCCCACATTTCCTGGCCATTGGCTGTTTCCCTCAGGTTTGCTTTTCTTCCTTATTTTCCCACAAAACTTCAGGATCTGCTGTGAAAAATCCAAGGACTCAGATGAATTTTTTAGCACAATTTTGAATCTTATGCTAAATTAAAAGTGACTCTGGGGTTGCTGCCTTGCCTCCTGCCTGCACATTAGAACAGTAACCTGGATCTTGTTAATGTTTGCTTATTCCTAATTTTGTCCCTGGTTTTTAGCAGCTGCCTCACCTTTTGTTCCCTGATTTCTTTTCCATCACCTCTCCAGCAGACAATCAACCTCCTCGGGAGCTGCCATCCCTGATGAATCCTTCTCTTAATCACTCCCTGAACCCAAAATCCCAGTCTGGGCTTGTCCCTGGAAGACAAAGCCCAGCTCCAGCAGCTCCTCATCAGGGAGGGCTCAGGGCAAATGTATCATTTTTAGTTTAGATTTTTTTCTCATTCTTTCATTACCTTAAGAGCACTTTCCCAGCTTGACACCCTTTAACTTGGCTGCTCAGAATATTCCTGGTATTTAATTTCAGCTCAGAGCAGAGCAGCTTTTTTTTCTCTTCTACATGTTCTTATTTTTCCTCCCAGGCTTGCCCTGAGCTGGGACTTGCTGTGAAACTTTGAGGTCAGACCCCACATCCAAGGGACACGTGCCCCAAGTCCACACTCCAGGAGCTGCGAGGCAATGCCAGGTGCCCATTCCTGGGCAGATTTCCAGCTCTTGGCATTTCAGTGCTGTCACATGGTCCTTCCCCAGCCTCCTGTGACCCTGGCCCTGTGGAATCCATCCTGGATTCCCATTCTCTGCTGCCTGCTGGGCTGTTGGCTCTCGTTCTGCTGTGGAAGGAAATGGCAAAGGTTAAGCAGGATCACACAGGGCTGGGGTTCCTGAGGACTCTTCCAAAGGAGCACTTTGGGAGTATCTGACATCTTGTGCTTACATCCATGTTGGATACTGCAGGCTGACGTGATCATGGAATCACGGAATCCTAGAATGGGTTGGGTTGGAAGAGCCCTTAAAGCTCACCCAGTGCCACCCCTGCCATGGCAGGGACACCTTCACTGGGAGGAAGGAGTGGGGGTTTTGGCAAAGCCCCAGGGTTACAGATCGGGGTTGCAGAAGTATCCCAGTGAAAGCTTCAGGATGGGGAGCACGGAGAAGCTCCCTGGCAGCTCAGCAATCCATCAATCAACTCAATCAATCCACCCATCAACTCAATCAACTTCATCCAACACATATGGTCAGGATATAAAAATTTCCAAGCCTGTGTGCAGAAGATGAGATTCTTGAAAAGCTAAGCAGGGATAAATAATAGGAAAAAAATAAATAAATAAAAAAAAGTGATGGTCCAGCTTTCTGCATGGTTTAATTCCAGCCTTTTCTCCTGGCCCCAGCTTGTGTCTGAAACATTTACCAGGGTTTGATGACGGTTTGCAGTTTTCATTTGGGCTTTATTTCCCCCAGGAAAGCTCAGCTGTGAGCCCAGCATGGGCTGTTTGAGGGGCTGGGGGAGGTTTCCAGCTGGGCTCACAAAGGGACAAGAAGGGATATGTTTTGTTTAAGGTCTCCCAATGAACCAGGGCCCTTCACGGGGTTAAAGCTCAGTGGGCTTGGCTGGGGGATATGATTTCATCCTGCAAGCCAAAGCTTTGCCAGGCTTCAGTTGCCTGCTGGGAATTGGAGATGGAGGCTGGAGGCCAAATGAATGGGATGGATTTGCTCATAAATCTACTTTGAGTGGGGTCACCCTTTAAGACCAAGAGAAATGTCCCCAGCAAGGACTGCTCTGCCATTAAAGGCCACACTCTCTTGGCACTGCAGTCAGGCAGTCAAAATTCACCCTCTAAAGGATTCCAGGGAATGCCAGAATCTCCTGAGCTGGGAGGGACCCACAGGGATCATCAACTGCAGCTTGTGGTCCTGCACAGACACCCCAAAATCCTGCCCTGTCCAAACTCTTCCTGCCCCCTGGCAGCCTTGGGGCCATGACCCAGGACAGGAATAAACAGGAAAAAGCAGGCACAGGGCTGGTCAATATTTCAAGGAAACCCAGGGAATTCCTGCACTGTGAGGATGCCCTAAGGTCACTGATATCAGCCTGAAAATGCTGCTGTTGGGGCCATCATTCCTCTTCTTGGCAGAGGCAGATTTGGAGCTGAAGGAATGATTTAGGAACAGATTTATCTGATTTTATCGTTCCTTCAGGCTGCTCAGTGCATCCTGAGGTGAAACCCTTCATGTAGGAATATAAATAATTATGGGATTTAATAGAGCCCAGACAAAAACAAAGGCAAAGAACAAAGAAAAAAGCGTAACTGGAGTGTTTTGTTTTGTAACAATTACAGAATTGAAATGATTTATTGCATTTCCACATTCATGTTCAATTCATTTGATTATTGCTGTGGAAAGGAAACTTGAAACTTCCCATTTCAGCCTTTTCTAAACAATATTTTGAGTGGGTGTCCAAGATCCTCCCATTCACACACGAGGAAACAAAAAGCAAAGCAGGAAGCTGCAATTTGAAAGTTAAATTAAATAATTCCTTGCAGACAATACAGAACATTTCACTTGACCTGAAAGAAATGTTGTTAAAGAGTTTATCCTGCCAGGAAGGAAAAAGGAAGAATTAAAAAAGAACCTTTTTTTCTCCATTTGGGTGGTTTTCAGTGACCTGAACCAGGAGTTATTTCTGCAGCTCTGACCACAGAATTGCAGATATCTCCTGGCCTCAGTCCTGGGATTCACTCCTGTTCACAGGCGCCATTCCTTCTTTGGATGGAAGAATGATCCCTTCACCAGCCCAGCCTTAGGCAGATGTGGGTAAATCCTGATGCCAGGTGGGAAAAATGAGACCCCTCCCAAAGGCAGCAGTGACTCCTCTCACTGGAAAAAAGATCCTTTGGATTGGATTTGATGTTTCTGTTATTGCCCAATTACTGCAATCCCAGCTGCTCTTGGAAAGGTTATCTCTGTCCTTTATTGCAGCTCCAGGAGGGCCTGCAGAGGGTTTTTCCACAGGAAATCAGGTCCCTGTCCTGGTCACTGCTCAGGACACAGCTCCTGTCCCCTCCAGCTGGGCTGTGCCAGGAAGGCCTCGCTCTGCTCCCTGCACTTCTCCTGGGATTGGCCAGGGAATAAAGGCTCCCAGAGCACCTGGAATTGGTGATTCTGGGATTGGCCAGGGAATAAAGGCTCCCAGGGCACCTGGAATTGGTGATTCTGGGATTGGCCAGGGAATAAAGGCTCCCAGGGCACCTGGAGTTGGGGCAGCAGAGCCGAATTGCTGCTTTGCTCCCATTCCTTGGCCCAGCAAATGTCCCCGAGTGGCAGCCAGGGGAACTCAGCAGAGTTCTGGGAGATCATTGAGTGGTTTGGATTGGAGAAGGACTTTGGGACCGTGGAGCCCAGGTGTTAAATTGGGTTTAAGTGCTCCGGTGATCTCAGCACAGCAGGAGGGGAGGGCAGGGGCTGTCCCAGCACAGCCCACCCCGGGCTGATGCTCCTGGGACCTGCTGGGATCTGCCCCTGGAGCTGGCATTCCCTGGCACCACCGATGCCTCAGCGGTCACAGGGCCATGGAACGTCCTGAGCTGAACCAGGCTGGGCCTGGGATCCTGTTCCAGCCCCTCTGCTTCCCTGCCTGCAGCACCCCTGGGGCACACAGAGCAGGAGTGTCCCCAGCTGTGCTGCTGTGGGCAGGGGTGGCAGGAGGGGCAGAGCTGGGGTTGTTTTGCAGGCTCTGTGTGATGAACTCCTGGAAAAGCAGCCCCTGGGCAATGGCCCAGCCCTGATTTCTGCCCCCCATCCCATTCCTGGGCTACGCTTGACAGACCTCACACAGTTCTGGATGTGCTGCCTGCTCTAAAATGATTCGGCTGAAACATTGCAGCATTCACAGGGCTGTGCATTTATCTCCTAAAACACCCAGCAAAAACCTCCATAACTCACAGAACTCATCGGGTTTGGCAACTGAAAGAAAGGCTCTGCAGCAGGGGAAGGAGAGAGAAAATCATTCAGAAATTATTGCAGCAATGTGACTCTTTAAAGGAGTTGACAATAATATGGGTTTGATTATTTCTGAGGGAGCTTAACTGACCTTTACAGCCAGATTCTATTAAAAATGAATAATTTTCCATTTAAAAACATATTTTCCCTGCAGTGAGTAGGAAATGTAACCAGACAACTTTGTATCCTTAAAAAAAAAAAAAGTGTTATCCATATAATCTTTGGGGGAATTAAAGAAACGAACCAATCTCTTGGTAGAAGTGAGATTTCAAAGCCTCATTTTACTGCAATGCTTTAAAATAAAGAGACAGTTTCATTCCTGTGCTGCAGCAGCCGTGCTTGGTCCTTGCTCCAGCTCAGGAGCTTCTGAACAGCTCTGGGAAATAATGACCCTGTTCTGTCCTGGCCACATAAATCAGGCTCTGCTCGGCAGCAGCATTTGGGATTGCAAACAGAGGAGCTGAGGGAGAATCTCACAGCTCCAGCCCGTCGCAGTGGAGCCTCCCTCCAGTGCTGCCTTGGCCATGTCCTGCAGCTTCTCCCTCCTCCACTTTGTGTCTTCTCCCCCTCATGAGGGGCCAGAGGTGACTGTAGGACGCTCCAGGGAGGCAAAGGAAAACCCCCTGTGCTCTGGAATCCATCAGGGTCACTGGGAATGGTCACTGGGAAGGGACCTGCAGGGCTGAGTGCTCCAGGACAGAACAGCCCAGGTGAGCCCAGGCTGAGCTCAGGTGAGCAGAGCTCAGCCTCAGCTGCAGCTCCCGTGGAAAGGGCTCAGCAGCAGAGAAAGCCACACTAAAACAAAATATAGAAAACAGAAAAATCACCCCTATTCCCATTAAATGTGCATTCCCTGCTGCTTCAGGAGTAAGGAATCCAGATTTTGCAGGCTTTGTTTATTTGTATCTGTTAATATATGAGATATGAGGAAGATTAGAAACTGGGAAGGAATTCCTGGCTGTGAGGATGGGGAGACCCTGGCACAGGGTGCCCAGAGAAGCTTTGGCTGCTCCATCCCTGGAATTGTTCAGAGTTGGACAGACTTTGGAGCACCCTGGAATAGTGGAAGGTGTCTCTGCCCATGGCAGGGATGTGACTGGATGGGCTTTTTGATCTCTTCCAACTTAAAACCATTTTGGAATTCTGTGATTTTATTCCAGTTTGACCAGTACCAAAGAATATTTTTTTTAACCAGGGGTTTAAAAACAGCCAAGAGTGCTGTTTTGTCCATAGATTCCAGGGAAACTGATTTCTCCCTGTTTACTCTGGCACAAGGGAGGCAGGAACTGAGCTGGTGAAATCTTCCACAGCTGATCCTGACCCACAGGGGCACATCAAGGTCAGAGACAAACATGGGATGAGATCAGTCACCCTGGCCTTGGGCACTGCCAGGGATCCAGGGGCAGCCACAGCTGCTCTGGGCACCCTGTGCCAGGGCCTGCCCACCCTCCCAGGGAAAAATTCCTGCCCAGTATCCCATCCAGCCCTGCCTTGGGCAGTGGGAAGCCATTCCCTGTGTCCTGTCCCTCCATCCCTTGTCCCCAGTCCCTCTCCAGCTTTCCTGGAGCACCTTTAGGCCCTGGAAGGGCTCTGAGCTCTCCCTGGAGCTTCTCCTCTCCAGGTGAGCACCCCCAGCTCTCCCAGCCTGGCTCCAGAGGGGCTCCAGCCCTGGGAGCAGCTCCACATCCTTCCTGTCCTTCCCATGCTGGGACCCAAGTGCTACACACCATTGCAAGAAATCTGGGAGAAGGTTTTGAATCACAGTCCTAGGGGCTGTGCAGGAGCAATATGGGGCTAGGTTTAAGAGCAGTGGCCTTGGAATGTCACATTCCAGAGCTCCAGCTGGATTTTGGGCTCTGAGGAGCTCCCTCCTGGTGACTCAGAGCAGAGATAATGTGTGTTTTCTCTTTCTGCTGCAGTAACTGAGTTTAGTTCTATTCTCCCCAGTTCAGAGCAACGAATTGCTTTTAGGCCTTTCATGTCCTAATCCTATGCTCCATTTGTGGAGTTATTGGAAAAAGCTTGAGGAGAAAACACGCACATCTTTAAGGCTGCTCTGCCCGGGGTTCGTCCTCCTCACTCACAGAATTTTGGCCTCGCAGCCGTTTGTTCTGGGCCTGCTTTACAGAGTCCAGCCAGGCACAAAACCCTGTGAGTCAGAAGAGCTCAGCTCCAGTTGGAATTTTACTCACACAAAGAATTTAATCAGTAATCCCAAGGAGTGAAAAACCTCAGCTAGGGCAGAGCTGAACACGGATCAAGCAGAAGCTGTAAAAAAGCTTTACATGGGCAGACTGCAGGAGGAGAAGAGAACACTTCACTTTCGGACTATTGGTAAGTTAAGGTGTTCTGAGATCTCTGCCAGCCTGGGAATGGTCTCACTCCACGCTGCAGCTCTGGGTGTTGTTTGGGTTTGTTTGCCACTGTTTCAGCCTCACAAAGAGCTCATAAGCGAGTGGTTCCCAGGCTGGGCCATGATCTGGATCACATTTAGAGCTCCTGGCCCTTGGGATACACTTTGTTCTTCGCTGCCCTTTAAAGGGCTTTTGGTTTGCCAAACAATGGAGGGATGGTTGCACTGGAGCTATTTCCATGGCTCACCACATCCAAACATGTTTTTATTGGAGTGGAATGGGATGAAAGCTTCCTCCACACCCTTGGCTGCAGGTTTGGCTCCCCCAGAGCTGGGTTCAATCCCTGGTTGCGCCCAGCACTGGGGAAGCCAAACTGGGAAGCACTGGGAAGCTGGTTGATCCCTGGGTTCAAATTCCAGGTAGTTTTGTGGCCTCTGCCAGCCTGGACAGCCCCAGAGGGGGCTGGAGGCTCATCCCTCTGTGCAGTCCTTGCCCAGGTGAGTCCTGGGTGAGCAGGGAGCGCTCCTGGTGCCCTCTGTCCTCCCTGACACTCGAGAGCAGAGTGACCATGGCCAGTGCCTGTGCTGCATCTTTTCCTGAACGGGAAAACTTCTGAGCTGGAAAAGCTCCGTCCAAACAATTCCCGGTGTCATTAGTGGCATCTCTGCCATGATATTCCTGCCCTTGTCCCCTTGTCACCTTTGCTTTCTGGCTGCCTTTTCACAGCTGCCTCACCCGAGGCTGCTCCTTTCCAAACAGCTTTTTTAGAGTTAAAACTGTCCTTGGAGGGTGAAATCCTCCCCGAGGCCTCAGGCAGTTCCCATCAAACCGCAGCTCCTTTGTCCCCAAGCCCAGCTCAGCCTTGGCCACTCCCCAGCTCCAGAGCAGCTGGGATACAATCAATGGCACTTGGAATACAATTAATGGCAACTGGGATAAAATTAATGGCAATGGGGATACAATTAATGGCAGCTCCAACACCAGCCTCAGAACAGCCTGACTGGGCTCATACTTAACATTCTGAGACTCCTCTGCTTCTTTGCAGAGACACGACGGAACTGATTCTTTTCCTTTTGTCTGGAACTGATCAATCTGGATCTTTGGGGCTGATTTATGCCTCTTGTTCCGTTCCAAAAGAGCTTGTCCTCCCCAAGGCAATTAGAAAATCTCAGCAAGATGGAATGGGGAGGGCTGAGGCTGCTTTTACTGAGCTGCTGACTGAGATTCCATCAGGGGGTTGATCCTTTCCATCCCTCAATTCACAAGGGATGGGATTCACCTCAGGGACTGAGTGTATCCACATGAGTGAGTTGTCTGGAGTTCCTGGTGGTCCCTGGATTCAGGCACTGGATGACAGAATATGATCCATCCATGGAAAAACAGGTGTGATTCTTAGGAATCCTGCATGTGCATCTCCTGGGAGTTTATCGTGCTGTCCCCCACTCCTAAACCTGGATGAGGAGAATTGAAACTTCCCCTTCCTGCTTTTGTATTTCCTTTTGGAAACTTGTTGGGAAGAGACAGGATCAGCCTTCAAAGAGGACAACAGTATGTGCTGGCCAAGGGCCAGATGGGAGGGACATCACCCCTGGAAGTGCCCCAGGGCAGGGGGCTTGGAACACCCTGGGGCAGTGGAAGGTGCCAGGTGTCCCTGGCAGCGCTGGCACTGGATGGGCTTTAAGATCCCTTCTCACCCAAACCATTCCAGACCTGGCCGTCAGTTGTGTCCCAAAACCTGGAGGACAGCCAGAAGGATGTTGGGAATCAGGGGCGACACTGACCATTCCCAAAGGGATGCTCAGGCCCAGCAGTCCAGCCAGGCCTCTCCCTCCCTTGAATCCATTGGCATTTGAGGGTTTCAATCCCCAGCATGTCCTAAACACTCCCAATGTTTTGTGGGTGTTTGGGGCGTGATGGCCCCGAGCTGTGCTCAGTGACAAGGACATGTAGGGGGTGCTGCAGTACCAGTGATAAATCCCAGTTAAGCCTTGGAAAACTGGAATTGAAGGTCCGGATTCCAGCCCAGCCAGGACAGGATGATGCCATTTCTCTTGGAATCTCTATCCCTGCCAGGAGAATATGGTGGAAAGTTGGCAATGTCCTTTGGATGTGATTGGTCTGCAAGTTTTGGTTGGGTTTTTTCCCCCGGTCTGACAACTTCTGATGGACGTTTGAAGGTTTTGTTGTTGTTGGGGTTTTTTGAGGGTTTTTTTCTCTGTTATGGTTCATTCACTGAAATATCGATTCCTCATCAAAAATTCATCAGCATTTTTGGCCCTAACGCACCACTTTCCAGCCAAGAAATGGTTTTTCTGCCTCATAAAAAAACCCTTTTGTTTGGGTACAACTCACATTTTGCGAACTTGTCTTTTCTCCTGAATAACCCCGAGCTGCAATGCAAACAAAAATTCCTTCTGATGGATAATCTTTGTCCAGTCCCATTGGGAACATCAAGATTTCGGTGTCTAAACTCTTCAGGCAACTTTTATTGGGGGGGGGTGGGGGTGGATTTTTGGAAACACCATTTCTCCTTCTTCCAGCCTGAGTGAGAGCATGGTGGAGGCACAGCTGGAGCAGGCAGAGCCTTTCCTCTGCTTGTCAGACACCAAAATATGAATATCTGTCTCTTCAAAAGCTTTTAGGGACTTCAGCTCTAGAAAAGCAGTGAATTCCCACCTGGCTTTCTCCACTTGTCCCTGCCAGAGTGAAAAGTGTCCCTATTCCCAATTTATAGGTAAAGGAATTGGGAAATGGGTGAATTAAAGTAAAAGCCTTAAATTAAAGTGGTGGACATGAGGCAGACCCAGACCCAGGCCCTGCTTTATCTCACGCTTTCCTTGGGGGATGGATCTCAATGATCTTTAGGTCCTTTTTAGGGATCTTTTCCAGGATTCCTTGGGAATGGGACTCTGGTCCCCTGCTGTTACACTTTGGGGTCAGAGCCACATGACCTGCCTGCTGTGACCAGACTGTGAGCCCGCGACTAAAGCTGTGCCATAAACAGTCAGGGAAAGAGAGAACCATTCCAGGAGCTCTCTTCCTACCCAGTGGAGCTCAGCCAAGGAGCCTCTGACTGAAGAGACTTTGGGTTTAATGATATTTTAAGGTTTCTTGTGCTCCCAGCTTTACCACAGTTTTGGTCTGGAGCTGCAAGATTTCAATTTCTGGTTTGTTTAATGCTCCCTGAGACTTTCCCAGAGCTGAGGAACTGAGGTTTAACATTCCCGCATTCCGTAGGAAACAGTATGAGCCTGCAGAGCTGGCTGAGACCTGGGCTGGGCTTTCTGCTGCTTATTGTCTTCCTCCCAGCACAGGTCTTTGTTCTTCTGCTTCCCTTCACTCGGAGCCTTTCCCAAGGCCTCTCTATCCCTGAGCTTTGTCTGACCCAAAGATGCAAAGCCCCAGAAATGAAATGTTCAGAGCCTCAAACCGAGGTCCTGCTGCCCCGGCTTTGAATCCAGCCTGGAAGGTGGAGGATGAAGCCAAACCCAAGGAGATTCAGCCCAGACTGGGACGGTCTGTGCCTCCCTCATTAACGGGAGCCATTCGCAGGGTCATTAGCGAGTCGCTAATTGTTTGATTAGCCCAAGGTGGCTGCGCTAAGGAAGCAAAGCTGGAGGAAATTGGCCCGCGGGGACTCTGGGGTTCAGCCAGCACGCCGCGGGGTTGTTATTTGTGTTGTGTTTACTGGGAGGTTCAAAAGCAGCCAGGTGAGAAGGTTGGATGCAGAAGCGAGGCTGGATCGAGCAGTATGGAATTCACGTGTCCGTGGCAGAAAATGGGATAACGCAGGACAGGATAATTGGCAATAAACGGGAATAGTGGGGGGTGGAAGGAAAAGCTGATCAGTTCTTCCTCTCCTCCTTCAGGGTGCTGTGGATGTCTCCAGGGGGGCACTGCAGCTCTGGTCGGGAATCCTGTGCTGTTGCTGGGATTTGAATCCCTCCTTTGGAAAACTTGCCCCTCCCTGCCCTCCCAGAGCAACCTCGTCTGAACATTCTGCCTCTGCTCAGCCTGGATTCCTGGCTATGCCCTCCATCCCTTCTATTTTCCAGCTCTGGGATGGTCCAGGACCAGCAGAACTCCAATCCAGGCCCTGCCCGGATATTCCTGGGTGAGGAGAGCCAGCGTGACTGATTCCAGATGATGGGTTATCAGACGTCAGGAATAAAATAAAACCAAGCAAAAATCAGATTTTCAATAAGGCTGGATCACCAGAAACCATGAGCACTGACACTCTGTCACGTGTCTGGAGCAATAAACCTCGGATTCTCCCAAAGCAGGCAGACCAAGTTAATTTGGATGTGGACAGGACCATTGTGAGGGGTCAGCTGGGTGTTAACGGCAGAATTAGGGTTTTATTTTGCTGCTCTACACGGGCTCCATTATCCCTTCGTACAGGAACTGAGTTTAATCACATCTGGCAGACCTGCTGCCTGTAATGTGTCCCAATATCCCATTACATTTTCAATTTACATGTATTACCTTTCCCTGGATAAGTTCCCTGTACTTCTGTCCGCGGAATTAAATGGCCATTATGAAAACAGAGCAGGACATTTCAGTGATCTGCATGTTTGATCTCACCCTGGGAGGCAATTAGTGCTAATAAGTCCTGTATCCAGTGTCTACCTCTGATTTGACTCAAAAATAGAGCAGCTAAAAGGCCTCAAGTGGGACGGCAATTCCAGAGGGTGATTCCCACAAAATGCCCAATAACTGAGAAGGGAGGAGGTGTGTCTGGGCAGAGGAGATCAGAGCCAAATCCGAGTCTTTTAGACCAGAACGTGTCTGCAGTGACTCCCACTGAAGGAAGGAGCAGCATTAAGTCTGGGTTAGGCTGAGCGTAAACACAAACAGCCAGTGATGGTGCTGAGATAAAGAATTAAAGCAGGAGGTGTTTAAAGCAGGTGTCAAAGGCTCGGCAGGAGAGGGAACACATTCCAGAACACTTTCAGGAGGAGATGAGGATTTGATGCCCATAATATCCATTGATCAGGGCATTTCTAACCTGCTCCTTCCTGTCAGTGAAGGGAAAGAGCCATTGATCACATGGAGTCATTAATCACAGTCATTAATCACCTGGAGCTGTGCCTGAGGGTCCCTCAGTTCCCTCCGGCACTTCCCAGATCCCCCTGCAGGAACACACCCTGCCTGGACAATGGGCATTCCAGGATGGAATCAGGAAGGATCAGCAGCCTCTGGGATTTCCCAGCTGAGGCATTCCCAGCCTGAAGCTCTGGAAAAGGGCAGTGATCCAACAGGAATGGAGCATCCAGAGGGAGCTGAAGGAAACCCCTGCCCCAGGAGAGGGATGAGGGTGATGAGCACAGAGAGGAAGGGAAAATGCAGGAGCCGGAGCTGGAGCAAGTCCCTGGGGCTGAAACCAGGAATGTGTCCAGCACATCCCATATGGGAACCTGCTGGCTTGGAAATGGGCACCGAGGTGCTGAGGCATGGAACTTGGGAAGGGGGATCTGGAAAGACAGGAGCCATCCCTGCCAGCTGCAAGGCAGCCATGAGAAATTCCAGCTTTTTACAAGGACATGCAACAACAAGAAAAGGGGTGCTTGTTTTAAGCTGAGGGAGGGAAGATCTGGATTGGATTTAAGGGAAAAGATTTTCCTCTCAGGGGAGGGAGTCCCCAGCACAGAGCGGCTGTGACTGCCCCATCCCTGGAAGGGTCCCAGACCAGGTTGGACAGGGTTTGGAGCACCCTAGGATAGTGGAAGGTGTCCCTGATCATTGCCGGGGGTGAGAACTGGAAGGTTTTCAAGTTCCTTTCCCACCCAAAGCACTGCCTGTTTCCATGGCCTGTGACCTGTGAGGAAGGTTCTGCTCAGGACCCTTGCATTTGATTTAAGATGAAGATATTCCCACATTTTTAATGAATAAACACATCTGTCCCAGTGGTTTATTTCTCACCTGCAGCTTTTATAAACTTTGCAGCTCCTGAACACATTGGGACCCCAGGGCCAGGAGCAATAAAGGCCTCATTTAATGCAAATATGGGCAGCAAGGAGAATAGCAATAATGAGGAAGAAAAACCAAAGGAATGGGTGAATATTCCACAGTGCAACATTGTCCTGAGCTCCCTGCAGGCTCTGGTGGGATTTAGTGTTTGGGACAGCAAGAAATGAGAGACAGAATGTGGCTGTGCCTGGAGTTTTATTTCCAAATGCAGGAATTGGAGCCCAGAGCTGTAAAAGCCCAGAGAAGCTGGTTTAGGGTTTCAGGTCCTCAAGGAGCAGGAGACATGGATATGGAGTAAGGACATCTTCCAGGACTGGTTTTGAGGGTGCTCACTGGCTTTTGTAACAATTCCTCCAGGAAACCCTGAGATCCATTTTTAATGTGCTGTAAAATCCCCAAGCTTTGGGTTTGGAAGCATTTTAAATGGAATTAGGATTCGTTTAACCAGAGGGAAGTTCAAAGATGACAGGAGTTGAGAGGGAAGAGAGCTTCATGGAACAGTAACAGCAAATTCAGAACAAGGAAAACGAGCAGATAAAAGGGGAATACTCAAGGGATACTGTGGGGATACCAAGGGGATCCTGGAGGGAGTGAGCTTCCTCTTCACTTCACCTACAAACACCTTCACTCCCCTCCTGTCAGGACAGGCTCCTGTGTCCTCTCTAGGCTTTCAGTGCCTCACAAATGGCTGCAGGAATGTCAGGATTCAGCAGTTCTGGGGCTGCAGATAAAAGTTAAAGGCAGCACAGGGAGAATTTTCCTGGGACAGTGGAAATCATCCCCCCTTCCCTTTCTATGGATGGTGAGGGAATTCTTCTGGAAGCAAGAGAAAGCAAAGGGATGATAACAGACCAAAAGCCTTGGGGACAAAGTTACAGTTACAGACCTGGATCATGGAATCCCAGACTGGGCTGGAAGAGATCTTAGAGCCACCCTTGCCATGAGCAGGGACACCTTCAACTATCCCAGGCTGCTCCAAGCCCCAGTGTCCAGCCTGGCCTTGGACACTGCCAGGGATCCAGGCGCAGCCACAGCTGCTCTGGGCACCCTGTGCCAGGGCCTGCCCACCCTCCCAGGGAACAATTCCTGCCCAATATCCCATCTAACCCTGCTGGGAAGCCATTCCCTGTGTCCTGGCCCTCCATCCCTTGCAAACATCTCTCTCCGTGTTCCTTGTAGGCTCCCTTTGGCCTCAGGTCCCTGTGGAGACCTGTCCCCAACCCCCATCGCCCCCAGGAGATTTCCAGGAAGGGGGGTTTTTGCTGCCTCCCAAAGCTGCTCCTTACTCATACCAGGAATTCTGTGCAGGCAAAATCAGAGCCTTCCCAACCCCTCCTTTCCCAAAATCCTTCCCCTGTCCCCTGTGCAATCACTTGTCAGGAATCACTGCCCAGCAGAGCCATCATTGCCTTGGAGCAGCTTCTGTCCAGCTGTTGGAGTGAAGTTTTCCCCTGTTCCCATCCCTCCTCTGTGTTTGGTACCACGCCAGGCACAGCTGGCTTGGAGACTCGGAGCCCTTGATCCCAAAAGCAACGAGCAGCTGGAATACAACACCCGCAGCTCCCAGCCATGAGCTGCTTTTCCAGGAAAACTCTCTGGAAGCTCAGAGGCTGTGAGCACACCCTGTTTGCCCTGAACTGCTCCAGCCCCGAACTGCTCCAGCCCCGCGCTATCGATCCCAAGCCTCTGCTCCATTGGATTTCTCTCCAGGCGCAGGAGGAATGAGATTCTCTATCAAACCAGCAGAGCCCGGCAGCAATCACACGGTATCTGGGCAAAGATCTCTCTCCTTTGTTGTGCAGGCAGCAAACAAAGCTGGGAATCTTTTGTGCTTATTTAAAGACAAAAGTGCTGGGTTTGTTTGGGAAATTGTGGCCCTGATTTCCATTGTGTCCCTGGATTGTTCCCATTGAGAGGACAAAGCAGCGCTCCTGTCACAGAGGTGACATTGGGGAGTGTGGGCCTGATATTTCTGTGTCTGAGAGATTTTAGCCTGCTAGCAGCTGCTAACTTTTTCCCAAGGGAAAATTTCTCAGACCCAAAAATATCAGGCCCACAGGGGAGGGCAGCTCCTCTTCTGGGCTGGCTCTTTTCCCACTCCCAAGGCTTCAACCCCGAGGTTCCCAGCCACTCACTGGTTTCACACCATGGCTGCACTCCAGAAATTCCACAAGCTGGGAAACTGAGGCATAGGTGAGTGGAGGGTGAGGCTCGTGCCCAGCAGGGGTGTGGAAACTCCCTGAGCCACTCCTGAGCCACTCCTGGAAGGGTTTGGAACAGGGATGCAGGAGCTGGGGACAGTTCTGCTCCAGAAGAGGGAAGGGAGAAATGACCAATGTGGGACATTCAGGGTCATGGGCAGGGAATGTGCAGCTCCAGCCTCGAATAACAGTGACCTGAAACGTGATCCTGCAGGAAAGGAAAAGGAAAGGAAAAGNTTGGAGCAATTTTTTCAGCTCCAACATTCCCTCCATCAAAAGGAATGGCAGCCCTAGAGCTCAGGGAATCATGGAATGCTTTCATCTCTGGAAAGTGAACTCAAGTGATTGCAGCAGCCACAGCGTCCCAGTTCTGCTGATAGATACAAGTCTAAAGTCTGGCCTGGAAGGGAGATTTCAGTCCAAATTCCAGTGGAATGAGGAGCAGAGATCCTGGGATCCCTCCCCACCCTTGATCTGCTGGGCTCAGTCTTTGGCTGTGGCTCATCCCCTCAGTTTGTCTTTCCCAAAACTAAGGTTCCTTTTTCCCCCACCAGTGAAGACCTTTGAAGAGGAAGCAGAATTTCCCATGCAGTCTTTTCCTGATGAAAACATTCCCACTGAAACCTGGGACAACAAAGGTTTCCTTTCTCACCCAGGCAGAGGAAGAGGTTCCAAACCCCTCAGACTGAGCCTTTGCAATTTGTTTTTTGCTGCACTTTTCCCACTGCCAAATATCAAAAATCCCTCGCTGTCCACTGAAGTGTCAAATCTCCTTTTCCTACACAGAAAAATCACCCAAAATGACATTTTAAGGCCACGGGCTTTGGTGGGAGCCCTGTGAGTTCTCCCTGAGTTCTTTCTCAGTCAGTTTGGCTCAAGAGAATTTGGCTTCTTCCCACCAGAGCCTGGAAAAGGCTTTTATTGTCCCAAAAGGGGAGGTGACAACAGGAGGAGCCAGGAAAGTGCCATCCTCTGTTCCAGACAGGTGGAGTGAGCTCCATTCACCACCTGGGTGTGAGGAGAATCCCCAACTCCAGGTCACTGAGCTGGGCAGAACCCCTGGGGGAGAAATGGGATGTGAAGAGGATGAATCCGAAAAGCCCTGGATTTCTGTCTCCTGACAGTGATTATTGCAAACCTCTGTGGCCAGGGATTTGCTCTGAGGGTGGAATTGTGCAATGAAGTTCCTTTGGGTTTGTTGTTAATATTTAAAGTGTCCCCTATTCCCTGTCTGGCTTTTTGCCATCAGAAGGAGGCTGAGCTCTTCAGGATCAGGTGAATTTCCCCTTCTCTGTGTGTCAGATCTGCAGAAGAGTGGCCTGACTGGAAGGGAAAACAGGAAACAAAAGGTGTTACAGAATCCCAGACTGAGTGGGGGGAGACCTCAAAGCCCTCCCAGTGCCACCCCTGCCATGGGCAGGGACACCTCCCACTGTCCCAGGTTGCTCCAAATCCCAATTTCCAGCCTGGCCTTGGACACTGCCAGGGATCCAGGGGCAGCCACAGCTGCTCTGGGCACCCTGTGCCAGGGCCTGCCCACCCTCCCAGGGAACAATTCCTGCCCAAGATCCCATCCAGCCCTGCCCTGGGCAGTGGGAAGCCATTCCCTGTGTCCTTGTCCCCAGTCCCTCTGCAGCTCTCCTGGAGCCCCTTTAGGCCCTGGAAGGGCTCTGAGCTCTCCCTGGAGCTTCTCCTCTCCAGGTGAGCACCCCCAGCCCTCCTGTGCTCTCAGGTTTGATGTCAGGTTTTGGCTTTGTGGCCTGTTCCTGTTGCCAGGGGACATTGAGCAGAAACTTGGTAACATCCCAGATATTGCCACAGTGGGTGGGTTTTCCCCAGTCCTGCTAAGGATCCCTGGGGATGTGTCCTGGGGCTGCACGGAGGGAGCTGCAGTTAGAAAAGTGCTCAGGGAATGTCCCAGGCAGGAGGGATTCCCGTTCCTCAGGCACAGCACACCTTGGGAAAGGCTCCATCTCCCTGGCAATGCTCTTTGGAATATGCAAAAGTGCTGTGGAGCAGGGAAGTCTCCCAGGCAATGCCCTTTGGAAGGAAAAGCTTGGGAACAAAGGAGTTCAGAGCATGAAGGGGATGGCGAGGCTCACCCTGGGCACCAGGGCAGCATCCGTGTCACCCAAGTTCCCTGGGCCTCCCCGGCCCTGCTCAGCTCCTCCAAGGCTTGTGGAAAATTGAGACGGAAAAACCTGACCTGGAGATCCTGAATGTCCCTGACATCTGTGGGAAACCCAAACCCACAGGTGGGAGGTGTAAATCCACTGGAAATGGGAGCTAGAGGGAGAGGAGCACAAAGCAGGGATGGGAATTCCCAGGAGGTGAAGATTCCCTGCCTGTGGCAGGGAGTGGGAATGAGATGGTCCTGAAAGTCCCTTTCTACGAAAGCCATTCCATGGATCTGTGACTCCATTCTGTGCTTCCACTGCTCCCCAGCACTGCTGAGGCCACCCCTGACCATGTCCCCAAGTGCCACATCCACAGAGCTTTAAATCCCTGCAGGGATGGGGACTCCATCACTGCCCTGAGCAGCGCTTTCCAAGGCCTGGCCACCCTTTCCATGGGGAAATTCCTGCTGATGTCCACCCTGAGCCTCCCCTGGCCCAGCCTGAGGCTGTTCCCTCTGCTCCTGTCCCTGTTCCCTGGGAGCAGAGCCCAACCCCCCCGGTTGTCCCCTCCTGGCAGGGAGTTGTGCAGAGCCACAAGGTCCCCCCTGAGCCTCCTTTTCTCCAGGCTGAGCCCCTTTCCCAGCTCCCTCAGCCTCTCCTGGGGCTCCAGTCCATTCCCAGCTCCATTCCCTTCCCTGGACATGCTCCAGCCCCTCAGTGTCTTGTTTGTCATGAGAGGCCCAAACTGAACCTGGGGTCTGAGGTGGGGCCTCACCATTGAACTTGGCCTCTTTTCCTTCTTCAGCAGCACTGAAATTCCTGAGAAACTTCCTCCTGCAGAGACACAGAGTTGGAAATGAAGGATTTGGTCCTGCTGGTCAGGCAGGTCCCTGTCCTGGTTTAGGGCAAATTTGGCAGAAAACCCCCAAATAGGGTCCCCCTGGGGAGCAAACCCAAATGGCTCCTTCCCCCAACTGGTCTGGGGAAAAAATCTCCTCAGAGAAAAGTGGAAAAAACTATTTGTTCAATAAGCAAAGTGCCCACAAGCACAAAAAATGAAGAATACGAAACAATAAAACCTCTCATTCTGGAGTGAGATGGCAAACTGAGACAGTCTTTGCCATGGGTAGCTCGGCTCTCTCTCAGTCTCTCATCAGTCCCTGCGGAGGTCCAGGCCCCGGTGGGCCGCAGGTGCCAGCTCCCGGTGCTCCTCTGGGTTTTCAGTCCAGAGCAGATTTAAACAGTCCCAAGAATAAGAGCAAAAAACAGTCCAGGAAGCTTCTCTGCCTCAGCTAGCTAAACTAACTAAAAGCAAAGCAAGAAAAAAAGATCTCTGTCCCGCAGTCTGTCTGAGCCTCAGCCAAACACACTCCGAGCAGGAATGCAGAGGATTGAACGCTGTTCTCAAAACAAACTGTGCTCTGATTCTCCCTGCCTCACTTGCAGAACCAGTCTCAAAGGCACAGATCTCAATATCCAGCACAAACAGAGCAGATAACTGGGGATACAAGCATCACAAAGTCACCCTAGGACAGTCTCCCAGCAGGAACCCTGGAGCCTCCTGTTCCCCAGTGGATTCCCTTGGAATGATCCTGATTCTCTGTTATTGGTGCTTTGCTTTGACCTAACCCAAAATTCAGGTGGAATTTGGGCTGCCTGGGAATGCCTTTTTCATCCTAAAAGAATCTTTAAATAATTTCCCTGTTTGGAATTCAAAGAAAGACTCCAAAATCTCAGGGGTTTTTGTCACTGAGGGAGAAAAGCTTGAACAAGTCAAAACACTGGGTCTTCAAGCTGTTTATTTCCATTTGACCTTTAAAACCCATTTGTGGTGTAAACTCAGTGACATCCCTGAGCTCCAAGTTATTCCAAACAAAAAACATTTTGTTGGAAATGACAAAATGGCCTTTCAGCAATTTCTCAACATTTTTCTTCCTCCAGCAGGAGATTCACCAAATTGATCCTTTCCCTGGGGTATTTTTGGCTTCAACAAATTGACATTTCCTGGAGTGGGAAAGCTGCACCAGGAGTTTTAGGAACAACCCCATTGGGCACAAGGATGGAAAGGGCAGGGATGGAGGCATTGGAAATGTGGCCTCTGCTGTGCCCCCTCCATGGGGCTGGTGATGCCAATTCAATGTTATCTCTTATCAGCAGGTCACTGATGTCCCCACCCCCTCCCTGGCTGCAGGGGGGTCCCCGGAGTGCCTCTGCCCCGATCCCTGTTCTGGAATAAAGCCCTGCTGCCACATTTCCTGCTCAGTCCTGGCACTGCAGCTCCATCATTTATCAGGAAGTTTTTATAAAACATGAGTGGAATCCTAATTCCCACCCTGCACGGATTCCAATCGCTCTGCTGGTTTTCTCCCACTTTTGCCTGGGAGTTTCTGGTTCTGCTTTGGGGTTTGGGGTCTCTTAGCCTGGGCAGGTTTGCTGGAGGGGGTCCCAGGGAACTCACCCAGGTTAGGAGGTTACTCACAGAAAAGCAGCATCAGAGCTGCCATTCCCATTCCCACTTTTGAGTTTGAATTTTCATGGAATTATTCCAGACTGGGTTGGGTGGGAAGGGACCTTCAGGACCCTCTCACTCCTATCGCTTGGCATGGGCAGGGACAGCTCTCACCAGACCCGGGTCTCATTTTCTAAATTTGGAGGGATTTCTGTTTTGTCTGAAGCAGCTCTTGCTGACCCCACATTTGGGGGGTCTCTGCTCTGTCCTTGTCTCTTCCCAGTTCTGTTTTCCCTGGCTGGTTCCAGACTCCATGTGTGTGCCTGGATTTTGGTACTACAGGGAATTTTCTGTTATTTTTTTGTGTTTAATTCACCACCCCAGTTCCTGGCACACTCCCAAACCACTTGCAGGAGCTGCTGCTCTGGGATTTGAGGCAGAGTGTGGGGGTTTGGTGCAGGGAGAGGAGGAGAGCAGCTCATTCCCTGGGAAAACTGTTGGAACCAACCTGCCCTTCTCCAGCAGGGATGTGGGCAGGAATCCTGCTCCCAAAGCCAGGGACATCCCTGGCATGCAGCACAGCAAACCAGGATGGGCAGAGCAGGGAAGGAGCAGGGAGGGGGCCAAGGGCAGGCAGGGATCTATTTGTGGCTGTGATGAGGGACCTCTGGGTCCAGCCCTGGAAATACCAAATTCCAGCTTGACAAATGTGCCCAGAGCCCTTCCAGGCCTTTGCTTTATTGCTGGTTTCAGTTATTTGGGAAAAATCATCAGGATCTGCCATTCCCTTCTGCTTTATTCCATAGACTTGTTGGTTCCCAGCCCATCCACATGGATTTGCACCCCTAAACACATTCAGGTGGAGAAATACACGAGAATAAATGGACTTGGAGCAGGATTTGGAGCAGAAACAGTGGGGTCTCACAGCCCTTTATCTCAATTTCCTCTGCAGTGTTCAGTAATCCAGCAGGTCCAGGTTGTGCAGAGGCCAAGGGGCCGGGATTTACTGTGGAACTGTCTCCACTAGGAGCAGAGGAAGGCCCAGCTCAAAGCAATGCCCTGGCAGGTTTAGGATGTGCAGCAATTGATAATTTGGAGTGAGGGCGCTCAACCTTCATCACACAAACCCTGCCTGTGTCACACCAACCCCCCTGGAGCAGCAGAACATCCCCCATGAGCCGCTGGCCATCCTCCCCCTGCCTCTTCCCAGGGCTCGATGGGGTTTGCTCCTCCCTGTTTCATTCTCTGACTGGGAGCACAATGCTCTGACAACAAACCCAGTCCCCATCCAGGGGTGGGATGGATGGAAAGGTGCGAGGGAGAACTGGAATACCTGAGATCAGCCTGGTGGGGAGGATCCTGATGGTCAGGAGAGGATGGTGTGCTGCCAGGAGCCAGGCTGCCCGAGGCCCCCGTCCCTGCCCCCAGGACCGTCCCGTTCCACGCCGTCCCAGCACCGGCAGCCCCGGGCGGAGCGGGCGGCGGGAGCTCCCTGGGCGGAGCTGGCCGGAACCTCCGGGAGAGCAAAGCCCCGCTCCCGAAAGGAAGGAACTGGACCTCAGAAAATGCCCGGAGGGGAACAAGACATCCCTGCCAGCGCTGCAGCTCTGCAGGTGTGTGAACCACTGGCAGACGCTGAAACAGCTTTTGCTTCCCTCCCTGCGAGTGCTGGATGCCAGCAAAAGGCAGGAGCCTGGATTCTGCCCCTGAAAGCCTTCAACAGCTCAGCTCCCTGCTCAGCCAGGCGGGGAAAGTGAAGTACAAAGTCCCACTGCAAGGTTTTGATGACTCCCAAACTCTCCCAAAGCAGAGCCCAGCTCTGGGAGAATTCTCAGAGAGTTCATTCCCTGCTCTCCATCTGTCCTTGCCAACAATTACAAGTTTCCCATTCAAACTGGGAATCAATGCCAGTGATTTAAGGGAGATGTTGTCATCAGGATCCTTCTGAGGGCTGAAAAATGGCATGGGCAGCGTTTAGAGAATGGGAGGAGAATCCATTAGGGGAACTTTGCCTCCTCTTGCTTTCCCTTGGCTTCCAGGAGCTGGGCTGTGCTTGGCAGGGAGAGGCAGTGGAGCCAAGGTGACCAGTTTTCCCTGTTTGTCATCCTCTGGCTCTGCCAGCTCCCTGGGAGAGTCGCAGGGTCAGGTTTGCAGCTCAGGACAGCCTTGGCATCCTGGATTCCCACCCTGACTTCCATCCCAGGCACTGACCACCTGTGCAAACCAGGGGGATTTCAGTCCATCTGGCCTTTTCCATCACCTTTGCTCACCCCTAGGCACCACTTGAGGGGCCTTGCAGGGGCTTTGTTGGGGGTTTTGCTCCCTGGCATCACTGCAGGGGTTTGTCACCTCCAGGAGGTGCAGGGGATTTGTCACGTCTTGGAGCTGCACTATCTGTCCCAGTTCCATTCTCATGTTCCAGCCCCCAAAATTTCCTTTTTCTTCCCCTTTCCTGGGCTTCTGTCATGTTTTCCTGCAGTCAGCACAAATCTGCAGCTATTTCCAGTCCATTTGAAATTCCACTGGTATTTTGGGGCACATAAATGATTCGCCTTTGGAATTTCCCTTGGCTCTGGAGTGGAGATGTGCACAAACAGAATGCCAGGGAAAATCAGGAATGTCACATCTGATTTATCAGAAAACCTAACACAGCCCCTTCAGCCTGGATTGGGCTGGGAATATCCAGAAGCACCGGGGCCAGCAGGAAGAGCTAAAGGGATCCTTCACTCGCTCACCCCAAAATACTTTAATTCTTCTCTTTAAGCCAGAAGATGTCAGTGACTGCCAGGGGGGTTTGTGTTCAGGGGGCCTGGGTTTGGTTCACATGGAGAGGGAAGGGACAGGAGGGCTCTCCAGGGCACCTGAGATGTGAAGTGCTGCCCAAGCTGCTGCATTTCTGACATTGTGGTGCCACAGGGCGAGATCCAAAGCTGTTGGAAGTGTCCAAAGGAGGGACATGAGGATGGGGAGGGGGCTGGAGGGGCCACATGAGGAGCAGCTGAGGGCACTTGGTCTGTTCAGCTGGAGCAGAGGAGGCTGAGGGCAGAGCTCAGCAGGGCTGCAGCTCCTCCCCAGGGGCAGCTCCGATCTCTGCTCCCTGTGACAGGGACAGGGCCCAGGGAATGGCTGGAGCTGTGTCAGGGGGATTTGAGATGGATATTGGGAAAGGTTCTTCCCCCAGAGGGTGCTGGCACTGCCCAGGCTCCCCAGGGAACGGTCCCAGCCCGAGGCTGCCAGAGCTCCAGGAGCCTTTGGACAGCGCTGCCAGGGATGGACGGGGGGGATTGTTGGGGGGTCTGTGCAGGGCCTGGGGGACCCTGTGGGGCCCTTCCAGCTCAGGATATTCCAGGATTGCATGAGTCCAAGAAACAAATAAGCACCATTAGCCAGGAATTACTTGCTAAAAGCCTCTCTAAAGAACCTCAGCCTCTTCAGCCTCTGCAGGCTCTGCCAGCCCTGCCTCAGTTTCCAGGTTATTTTAGTGGGAAAGGGAAGCTGATGCAGATGGGAGCCAGGAGGGTCATTAGTAAAGCTTAGCCAGGAGTGAGCTGAACATCAGACCCAGGGCATGAATTATTTATCCACGTTAACATTTCCAGCACAATGAGGAAAATTAGCTGGAAATACCTTGATGGCTCCTGGGCTCTGCCCAGCACCTCCCAGGATCTTTCCTTCCCTGCCACAAGAGCAGTGGATGTTTGGGCTGACTGAGGGATTTTGAGGATGTGACCTTTGCCCTGGGAGAGCACCATGATTGAATCCTGGAATAAGATTTACTGGAGCTGGAAAGAAAACCAAATTGACAACCTTTTGCAATCCCCTCCAAAATGGCACTGAAATTCTTTTAGTGCAGGGAAGGTTGGATGCAAAATGCAATGAGAAAGTCAAAAAGTGTTTGGGGGCATGCTCAGGAATGGTTTGAGCTGCCACACAGTCCCCCAGGCAAGTCCAAGTTTGGTTGGATTTACAGGAAAGCTCCAACATGAGAGGATGAAAACAAAACTTCACATCTCCCCTGGCCTCATTTCTGCTCTTGCAAACATAGCAATCTCCAGCTTTCTGTGTCTGTCCCTTCAGTGCAGTCACATCCATATTTCCATGGATTTGGGAATCTGGCGAGCCCACACAATGAGAGAGGAAAATAACAGCAGATGAGCAGGAACACAGGGAGCTCCCAGTGCCCAGGTCAAGTGTTCCACTTTAATGGAAATATTTGTTCAGCAACACTGGTTTGGAACAACAAATTAAGTGGTTTTTATTATCTTTTTTCCCCCACAAATGCTTCTTTCCAAGGGAAGAGGTTTAATATGCAGAGCTAGTCAGAATCTGCTTTGCTAGGTTTGTCATAAATTGGAATCAGTGCAAAAATCTGCACAATCAGTTACAGATTGGGGCCTTCTAGAGAGACTAATGAGGAGCAAACTCCCAGCTGGAGCTGTGCTGGGAGCTGGATGCTGCTGCTAAGGGCAAATCTCGGTGTTGGTGCCAGGATGGGCTCAGCAGAGGGGGAGCCGTGCCTGGCCCCTGGGCAGATTTGGCACCTCCAAATTCCAGCCAGGAGAGCCCCAGGCTGGTGCAGAGAGCAGCCGGAGCTCCTGTGATCCCTCAGCACCTGTGGGAAGGTGGGACAGGGTGGTGCTGAGTGTGGGCTTTAGGGGAATGTGCTTGTGGGATGCTGCTGAACACATGGGGGAGGGGCTGTGGGTTCTCCTCCTTCCCCTCTGGATGTGTGTCACAACGGGACAGGAAAGAACTTCACGAGGGCACGGTGATGAGCAAAGCAGGAAAAGCCCGAGGTTTTTTACAAAACTCAATTTTACACGTTTCCAAAGGTGCCTGTGAATTGGAGGATGAAATCCCACCTCCCAAACCACACTGGTCAAGACAACTGTCAATCAACTTTCTCCTCCTACCTGAAAATATGTAAACAACGAAGGACAGAAAAACAAAGCTGTTGTTTATAGTAAAAAGTGTGGGAAAGTAAAAATTCTGACTCCAATATGAAATACAAATCAGAAGGCCTAGAAAAATCCTCAAAACCAGGGTGACAGATGTGCTGCCCCAATTTCAGTAAATTTGGCCCAGTGGGTAAAAATTCAAAGCTTGACCAGGGACAGGGCCCAGGGAATGCTTGGAGATGGGACAGGACAGGGTCAAGCTGGATGTTGGGAAAGGTTCTTCCTCCAGAGGGTGCTGGCACTGCCCAGGCTCCCCAGGGAATGGTCCCAGCCCGAGGCTGCCAGAGCTCCAGGAGCCTTTGGGCTGCCAGGGATGGACAGGGGGGATTGTTGGGGTGTCTGTGCAGGGACAGGGCTTGGGATGATCC